>JAOEHY010014714.1:2870-32345 GCA_025447955.1 Psilopsiagon aurifrons
GGCAGGAAGCAAAGTAGGAAAAGGCCTGAGTTGGTCTGAATCAAGGCAAGTCTCAAATGCAAGCTGGGAGACTTGAAGAAATACTATTTGATAAACAATGCCATTGTTTTTACATGAGATTTACCAGCTCAACATTTTGCAGCTCTTGCCCTGCCCATTACAGAGGAAGGTGTTGACACTGCTTTTAAGCAGAGATAACACTGTTGGAGTATTAGCACTTCCTTCACAGCAACACATATTGTCCTTGAGCACTACTGCAGGTAGATTTGCCCCACAGCTACAATATATTCTCTGATCCTTTTATGGATATACTACATATATAATAGCATCTTTCATCTGAGAATCTAGGTGGCTTTCAGCACACTGATTTAACCTCAAAACATCAAGTGGCATTAACAGGCTGTTCCTACAAGCAGGAAATCTTTGCAACAGATATGAGATAGCTGATACTTCTGGGATACCAATATGGGCCTAAGTTTCAGAGTACTCAGCACTCACAGTGTTTTTATTTTATTTGCATTTTCAGATGTTCCTTTCAAATTCCCAAGTGGGTTAGTTGGCCAGCGTGCCCTGACTTCTGTCAGATGGAAGCTCCACGGAAGTTTAGGTTTCCATGAATCAGCAGTTTTTTATAATTATTTAAAAATCCTATTCTTCCAGTAATTTACAGCCAGCCTGGATCCATACTCTTATCACATAGGTGGAAAACATGAATAGTCCCCACCCCGCCCCCTTCACTGGAGTTATCTCAGTGTCCATTTACATGAAAGGAAGCTCAGATGACAAGTCCAGGCAGCACTAGAAGAGACTGTTCTCTTGTATGGACATGGGACAATAGTTTTCTTTTTGCTATTTTCTCACCTTCCTGGAAGTGGTGCTTCAAACCTGGATTTCAGGAGCAAATGAGTTCAATGATCACATTTGAGTTTGTTTGCCCCAACTCCCAACAGATCGGGCTTGGTGTGGCCCAAAGCAGTCCTTTCTCACCACCAACAAACCCCTGATGAGCAGCCCCTGCTCATAGTCAGAGAAATATAAATCCTACATTGTGCTCATTAAAACCAGCACCTGCTTGGTCAGGAAGTGGAGTGCCACGCACTCATGGTAGCCCTGAGTGCCCAGCCTTTGAACTCTTTGTATCCTGCTGCTCTAAACCCAAGCTCACTGCCTGCCACACCCCATGCACCATTTCCTCTCCATTTCAGGGACTGCAGAGAACTTCTCCCAGCCTGCTTCTGCTGGGTCATCATCCCCTTTCCTTTTCTCATATCCAGCAATGCCCCATTAACCATCTCCACTCAGCACCTTCTTCCCCTCCCTCCATTACCACCATACCTCTCGCCAGGGGCCTCCCAACCCTCTATTCCTCATTTGCTCTTACAAGAGGTATTTCTTCAGTTTCCTTTCCCTTGTGCCACATACCTTCCCTGCATCTTCTCTAGGCCAGGATTCTCCTTTTCCTACCCATGCAAGGAGCTGGATGCACACCGAAATTGCTCTATGCTGGTGTGGAATCAAGGCAGTTCCCACCACCCCTCCCTTTGGGGAGGAAGGTACATAGCTATAGAGATGCCAGTACCCCACTGTATGAGTGAGAGTCACCCAGAAGATCAACACTAAGCTGAAAACATGGGTAAAATAGGCAACAAGTTCTGCCCTCCACTCCCTTTGCTATCCATCTATCACTTTGCTTTCTGGTTTCTCCCCTTTGATGAGCACAAGCAACTTGCTCTGGAAAGCCTTGCAAGGGTAGGGAGGAAGGAAAAGGAAAGGAACTGGCATGAAAAGCTAGAGAAGAATAAAGGCAAAGACAGCCTCTGACATGAAGTAGGTAAATTAGAGGTGGGGAAGGAAAAGGTACCAACACATACACCCCCATTCCCCATGCGGTACTAGTTGGAGGAGAGCAGCTGTATGGAAAATGGGCCTGTGCAGAGTATTTGGCCACAACAAGGACTTCTCTTTTATAGGAGAAGGGAATGGGGAGACACATGGTCTCTGCCAGGAAAGGATGAATAGGCAACCCTGGAAGAGCAGGGACAGGGATTATTGCCCAGCCCTGGGAACTGCTGCCCAAAACATTCTTGTGATTCCCTAATTGATTGGACATGGCATTCAAAAGAGCACATTACAGAAAAGCAAGACACAAAAATGGTATCAAACCTAGCAAAAGGCTGTCTCAAGCCCAGCCAACGATGAATTAGCTGGGTACAGCACTTTGAAAAATGGCAAGTACCATTAAAGTAGTAGCATTATTACAGCATTATTAAGAAGATACTTCTTAGCAGGCAGGAGGTTGGCACTATCTGTCTAGACGGGTAGATGGGTTTGGAGTCAAACTGATTTTTTTTTTATTTTTTTTATTATTATTACCGTATCCGCTTCCATTTATTAAAAGCAAACTGTTCTGCCCATGACTCATGCAGCTTAGCTTTCTGCATGGCAACGAAACAAGATTCTCATAATTAAGAGCGATCACTGTGAGACAGCAAAATGAAGGTAAGATTTGGAAATCAGACCAAATCTTCTATTTCTGTCTTCCCCTACTGCAAACACAAGGCCCATAGACCTCTAATTAGCCAATATTACCACTGCCTTCAAACATGTGAGTAGTAAACTTTCAGGTGAGATACCCCTTAGTGTAACTTAGTGACACAGCAGGTCAGATTTACTCTTGACCTCAGTTGCAGGGATTTACTTGGTCTGTCATTTGAAGTAAGTCTCGCTCTGCCAGACAGTGCCAAATCCACCCCTTTTTAAGATTACTGAAGAAACAATCTGTAAATTTGGCCCCAGTGCTTCTGCAACTGAAATCCTGCCTATATAAGATTTACTGCAATTAATTCAGCACTGCCCTTTGCCACTTTAATATCTGTAGCTACTTTCTGGCTGAGAGCATTAACTGGATTATTAAGCAATTACCACGTGCTGCAATTCTCCAGCCCCCATTATAAACCAAAGGTAACCAAATTTTATGGATATATGATGCTCTGTGATATACTTGAGGCTGTGCTGCAAACAGACAAAAATTAGTTTTCAGATAGAGTAATAAACTGAAGCTTTTAATCTCACTTATGGTTTTAATTTTGAATTTATTTTGTCTATGCATAGTCTTTCCTATGGCTTAACTGTAGTCTGATTTAATATACACCGAGTATAGGAAACAGAAAATACAAAGATACGCAACATGCAGTTAACACCAATTTATTTTAAGTAGGGTTCCTAAACAGCCTAACAGTGAGGGAGGCAAGGACAGGTCTCATTTTCTATCAGCAGCTCTAGGACTCAGAGCTTCCTAAACGGCAACCACCTCTATCAAGGTCACCACAGACCACCTTCCTTTACTGGGGTGCTTTTTGTTGAGTATATCAATTTCAGCCCATAAAACTGTGTCTTTTTTTTTTTCTCATTCCCACAGCGCACAGTGCTTTGCCCTACTTGTGGTGTGTTAAGCAGGAAAGCAGATACCTTCTTTCCCTCTTTTCCACACCATTAAACCCAGTGTGGCATTTTACTTACCAAACTATCTCAAACTCTTCTATGTCTTCTTTTCATGAAGCATCTGAAAGAAGGACTTGAGGAGGAATTTACATTGAGCATAAGCGTAAGTCTTACTGACTTGAAGGAGAATCAATGCTCATATTTATTAAGTACTATCAGAAATAGAAACACCGTCCTGAATCATAACCGCCTTCTACAAATCCCTTTATAAGATACCTTTTCCTCCTTTCACCTATAATTAAATGTCTCTCAGTAGCCAGGTTAATAGGTTTGGCACCCAGCAGCTTTTTTATCTTTTGTCTTTGCAAGCTGCATGATTTATCAGGGAGGGAGGCACTTTAATGAGTGTTTGTATAGCACCCAACACAGTTCACCTCTCATCTTAATTAAGGTTAATAGCAATCAAGGGAAGCACTAGTAGATTCCTATTTAAAGTACAATGAATGCTTGTGCTTGTCATAATACTAAAGTGTTATTAAGAAAAGGTAAGAAGTCCGGCCCACAAATGAACACATTTATCCTATATCTGTATTGGCTCTCAGTTACACATGCTAACATGTCAGAGGCTGTTTTCTTTAATGGCGGAAAGATTACTTTGGTTTCAAGGATTTCTTAGAATTAAAACATTTCTAACCTGGCATGTCTAAAGAAGAATTTTAGGTTACTTGGCTATCCTTCCTGTCAAACAACCCCTCCGTTTTTATTCTCCTAGACTGCCAGAAGAATAACTGCATCTGATGCTTGACAGCAAGTGAATTTTACTCACAGAAAGGGAAAGGACTGGTGGTTTCAATCTACCAAATATGCTTACTGAAGAAAACAAGAAATCAAAACCCCACAATAGACAGTGCAATTTCCTTGTCTCTAGTTAGACAAGTTAATATTTGTTCCCAGTACGCTGCCTCCTCTTGCTATTACTTCTTTCCTTGCACAATATTTTAACAGCGGAAGTGGCTGTTCTTCACAAACCAAGGACATGGTTCTGTGTCCATGCTGCACCTGGGTGCTCCAAGCCCACCCAGCCAGACACAGCCCTTGCTCCTTGCACCATCCCCATCCCACCTTCCGCTACGCTTTCCCAGAGAGTTATATGTCTGAAGTACCAACAGAAGAAAAGTCTGCATCTTCCCCCCCATTTCCTGGCTGCTCCTTCCTGCCTCCATCCTGCTCCTGCCACCAAGCCACTACAAGCATTTATTAAGGCCATGGGAAGAAGTAGGCAAACCAATCTGAGTTAAAACTAAAAAGGGAGGAGAGAGAATCATATAATAGACTCATACAATAGTCAGGACAAATCTGATCAATTCCTCACCATGATTCCCCATGAGAGCTCATCAGTGTGAGACTGAAAAGCAGGAAGTGTGGTGTGACATGAGAAGGGGGATGACGGCAGAGTCATGCTACCACCTCTTCTGGTCACGCCAGCCTGTGCTGGTGTCGGACTGTGATGCTGGCCACCAGTCTTTATTTATGTGAGCAACTGCTCAGAATGATACCCCTAGCTTTCAGCTCCTGCTGGACTGGGCTCTCAGGGAGCAGTCCACCTTTGCCTAACAGGCAGCCCCTGAGCACAGCCAGGAGCTCCTCTACCTTACGTTCATAGCTGGTTAGACACTTTCAAAATGCACTGCTTTTAAAAACATGCTCTAATTCAGTACACAGTTTAAGTCTCACACTGAGTTGATGGGACGCTGCCAGCAAAACTGAAGGTAGTGAGGAGAAACCCATCCTTTCCTTCTGCTTTGACAGCTTACCCTGCAACTCACTCTCAGTATTCATGGAGAAAAACCAGGGATACCAACCCAGGATCTTTGTGTTTTTCCCTTGGCAAATATACTGGCATACCTTAAAAGCAGCTGCCCTGTGCACACCCAGCATATTGTATCCTGGGATAGAAAAGTAGCAAAAAGTCACACTCCACTGGTTTCTTTCTAACTGCCATACAGCTAATTGCTTACTCCACAGAGACCTGCAAAACAACCCCAGGGGACTTGGGTTTGTATCCTTGAAGAGCAATCCTCTCAATAGCATGAAAATGTTACTATTACACTGGAGGGGGGGAATCACCTTCAACTCACAGCTTTAAGCTAAACAAATATCACTCACCCAAGTGACAAGTTAAATGTATTTGTCCCCTAGGCACTGAAGAATATCCAAGGCAGGCATCTCAGCCTCTCACCCTCATAAAAGCTTTTTACACTTCGCAAATAATGAGTATCACGAACGGCCTCTGACAGTGCAAATGTTTAATTTACCACACATCCCCTGAACCAATAATTTTAGGACTGGGTTTTCGCAGTTGCCACTGGCTTGCTCCCGTCATCTCCCAGTATGCAAACATCTGTCCAGCTGCTCCCTGAGAGACGCATGCACAGCCTAAAGTTGCTAAGCAACATCTTCAATGCCCTAAGCATCGGGCCAGCTTGCCTGCTTTAAGAAAGTAACTCAGAAAAAAGGCCGGTAGGAAAGCACAAGCTTACATAAGGACCCTGCATTTAGAAGAGGTGCTCTGCCTCTGTCCCAGAAAACTGGGCACACAATTTGTTCCTGGTAGTAAAATAAATGCAGCTATTCCTGTCATCACCTCTAAAAAAAGAAAAGAAAAAAAAAGGGAAACAATGCGTATGTTGGAGTTTCAAAGGTTGAAACTGAAATCTAAACAAAGATTCAGGTTGAAAAATGTGTTTTCTGGGTGACAGCAGGCAGTATATACCGCCTTCCCTTATTCAAATTAAGGAACAAGCAAACACTCATTGCAACTGGGATGCCAATGCAGTGCCAATGGTGGCAGTTAAAGGTAAACGCATCTCTGCAGTCACAGAAAACCCCATAAAAATAATGTATTTACAAAAAGCCTGAAAACCAAAGAGGTTTTCGCAAGGCTGTGTCCTCCCCCATATTTGAACTCATTTTTCCTCAAGCATCAGTCAAACTATTTTCAAGGTTCTCTTTAATATACCAATCAAAGCAGCCAAACACAAACTCTTTACAAGGTTTTAATGCTAGCTCCTCTCCCAAAACAAAGTAATAAACAGAAAAAGTGGGAGTGGCACCTTTGTTGCAGGATAAAAATCATGTTAATAGTGTCAGAACTTACAAACAGTCCTCAGCTTCCCAACTTGCTTGCAGGAATCCGATGAGACCATGGTGATTGATTGCATCAGTCTGTGCTCTGGTATCCTGGCCAATGAAACTGCTTTGGAAAAATTTGCAAATGCCATTGCACCTATTAACACCTATCATGAAGTAGCAGTGTTCTTAAAAGTAACCAGAGCTCGTAGTATTTGGAATTTCACTGATACCCGAGGTGCCAGACAAGTGCTGTAAGGCTGTAAAAGGTGCAATTTCCTTTTGAAAATGTGTTTTCTCCTGACAAGACACATAACTGCAGAAATAATGAAAGCCACAAATATTTTCTCAAAGGAAAAACATGGTGGCTTTGATATGAAGTACTGCATTTATACAGTACAGATCACACAGTTGTTTCATTTGCAACTGCAAGAAAAATCTATTATTCAATTAGTTTGGAATGAAATGTCCCAAAGCCCTCCAATTCTGACTTCAGTATTGAATTCATTTCTGCAGGCTTGGGCCATTTTACTGCTTTTTGTACAGCAGCTAGTTATAGTCTAAGTGTTATTTTAGTGGAAGAAAGAAATCAAAAAGAAATGTAAGCAAGACAGATAAATTAACTTATACAACAGCCTTCAGAGAGTTCAGATGACTTCAGTGATTTGCTTTCCTATGTTCCTTTCACATTTTGGGGAGCAAAGCTAGTAAAAGGAAAATTATGCATGGGAACTGTCATGTTCCTAAGGTTTTTATGGCTCCTCCTTGTCCTCTACCCTCCATCTTTCCAAGCACTAAGTCCAGCACTCCAAATATCCCTTCAGGTCTTTCTGTCAGGCAAAAGAGAGCATATGCAGTAGCTATATGCATGCTGACAGGCAGCACTGCACACGCTGGTTGTCTATCACAACATAGGCTTTTGGTTACTCAAACAGGCTATCTGCCTCTACAGCCTTCACAGGACATTTAATGGCTGAGCTCATGCTAAATCATTTCCCCTAGAGAGGCAATGTTTGCCTCCGGACCCTTCTACACCGCATCACTACTCTTTATTTCTCTCATCACTATGCAGGGTAGATCTGAACACGTAGTTTCAAAGATGCAGTAGCAGTATCTCATCATATAGAGCCTCTGCCTCTTTTCCCCAGCCACCCACCCTCTGCTTTGCATTAAGCATACGAAGTCGTGCTTTATTTTCCTTTTTGAGGGATTCTGCCACTCTTTGAAGAAACCTGAAAGTGATTATACAGATGAATGATGAAACCTGAGCTCTTGTTCTCATGTTCCACCCAAGCAAAAAAGCAGAAGATACAGTGGCTTATTCTTAGAGAACTTAGCCTCAAGCTTCCACCACAACTGTGGTGAAATACTTCTTGAGGTGCAAGAGTGCCAAAACCCTTCAAACGCCCAGATCATTTTTGTGTAGTACCGTGAAATGAGTTTCAAAGTGGTTTTGTGTCATCAGTAAAATCCTCACTGGCAGGTTTTGGGTTTTTTTACCTCCCATTTTTAATGATCAGCAATTAACATTAAAAAAACAAACCAAATCAAAATAAAACTCCACAACCCCCCCCAAAAAATAAACTCAAAAACCCAAACCACCAACGCCTTATAACAAACATTTCTTAGAGAAACATGAAAAAAAGCTTACCCTTTGAGAGAAATAGATTTTCTATACTCTACAACTCCCATGAAATCAAATACTCTGACATATGTCCACTACTATGATTAAAGTAAGGACTTCTGAGGTTAAACTGCTAGTGATTAACTGACAAAGTAAAGCAAAGCAACTTTTTATTTTCCTGTAATTGACTGTGACCTTGAAATGAGCATGAATTGTAAGGTTTCTTGCAAAGGCTGCATCATCAATGCAAACATTTTACTCACCTTCTTCAGAGTCTCTAAAACTAAAATCCTGTTCCCCATTATTTATCCATCTTATTTAGACTAATCAAATAAAATTTTCACTTTGCAACTTTGTAGACATCTCATGTATAGAATTCATCAACTTAGCAGAACAACATTCGCTAGGCAATCACAATGTCTGGAAAGCTTGCCATAAACCAGCAGTTATCATGTATTATACACATGCAATCTGAGTTATGGTAAGATTATGAGGCATGTTACATCTTTTTTTCCTTATCTTTTATTTCCTTAATACCCTCAGCTTCTGTACAGTGAGTACAGCAACTGCTCTTAACCACTTCCTCTTACCTCTCTTAGTGTGTGAAATTGTAAGACACTTTCATGGTGCAAGGGTGGTGTAGAAAAAATCAAGTCAAGCTGCTGGCCAACTCAAAATCAAAAGTAGAATGATGGCTGCTTGAAAAATCTGGGATGCAAAGTGATAGGGCAAAACTCATAGCACTCTGTTCAAACTTCACTAATTCACAGTCTAAACATTTTTTTTATATAAAATACAGATGAAGTAACTCTCTCTCAATAAGAAACATGTTTATATCACTTTGGTTGGTTAAATGAAAACGTCAAACATTGGCCTGCACTGCATTAGCTGAAAGAAGGAAGCCACTACCAAAGATATTCCGTTCAAGTTTTGTCTTGGGAATCCACATGCCAGATTGAGAGAAGTTTACTTGCATGGACTATCTGAAAATATAATTATGATTTCCAAAACAAAAAAACAAAGAAAAAAAGAGAGTTTTTTGGTTTTCCATATGTACATAAGAAAAAGAAAGTGATAAAAAGAAAACTTTTGAAACACCTACAAGTAGTTACTTACCTAGTGTAAAACTCACAAAGCTAAGGGTAAGTCACATTTTGGGTACAAGTTCCTAAGCCCACAGAAAATAGTTACAGCTATACTTAGGCAATTCCAAATATTTGAGAGTTTTACATATGGGGAATAACTGTACACTGTGTGCACAGAGATGACACATCTGAAGCAGAAAAAAACAGCAACTGCTTGCAACTGCACAGCTGACATCAGGCTTGAACAAGCCCATGAAGCATCTCCACCTTCTGGGTCCCCAAGCTGCAGACCTGCTGTGGGAACTCATCTGTGCAACTGCGACGCAAGTGAGCAAACACACGCCTGAACATAACTCTGATGATACCAGGATCACAGCACAGAAAGCCTGTATTCTGTGGCCAGCCTGGCTCGTTATGAAGGACCAATAGTGAATCTGACATGAGAAACCTAGGTTCCGTGGAATAGATGAGATGCAAATACCTTCTAGTGGAGTGAACTAAAACCAGCCTGAAATTCTTACCAGAGAAAGTGTTTTGAAAGCATTGCAATGTAGCAGTAATAGAACTTCCAACTGTATTGTATATTCTCTTCCCTAAATTTCCAATGTTTCTAAACATGTTTCGACAGAATCAAAGAATAGTTTGTGTTGGAAGAGACCTTCAAAGGTTATTTATTCCAACCCCCTTGCAGTAAGGAAGGACACCTTCAACTAGATCATGTTGCCCAGAACCACATCCAGCCTGGCCTTGAATATCTCCAAGGATGGCTCATCCAGCACCTCTGTGGGCAACCTGTGCCAGTATTTTACCACCCTCATTGTAAAAAATTTTTTCCTTACATCCAGCCTGAATCTCCCCTCATTCAGTTTGAAAGCATTACCTCTTGTCCTATTGCAACAGGCCCTGCTAAAAAGCTTCTCTCCATCTTTCTTACAGGCTCTAGTTCTCTTTATATACATAGATTTTGGGAAATAAAAACTACCAGGTCTTTGAGAGTTTCAATTCTTCCTTCTTCTTCCCACCCACATCCTTACATCTTCTGGTTTTGCTTAAGCCTCACAGCTCCAAAGAGCTGTAAAGCAACTTGTGGAAGGGAAGCAGACTGTTGTAACTGTCTGCTACTAGAATAAGAAAATTAAACACGGAAAGGAGAGACTGTATGAATCATGCTGAGTTGTGTGACATTTATTAACTCACAAAAAAAATTGACTTCTTGACAATTTTAGTTAATAACAGAAACTCAGCATTGTGTAACTCAGACTCCCCAGTGGACAACTTGTATAAATTATTTGGACTTGCTCTTATCCAGGCTTCTTATACCTGTATAGACTATAATTTTCTTTATGCTTCGTAGTCTTTACTGTACTGTGATAAAGTACATTCAACTATAAAAGAAATTCAAACTAAGCACGTGTATGAGAAAAAAAACAAACAATACATTTTGTTCAAGTGTTCATCATTACACTGATAATGCACCAACCTATTTTAACATCTATTATGTTTTCCAGTAAATGATTTTAGGAGATGCTGTCCTCAAGTTATCATAAGCAATAGAAGGATTTTCATGACCAGAGTCAGATCAAGCAGTTTGCTTAAATGAACAGGTTTAAATCTGATTTGAAAGCTGCATCGAACCTGAGTACATTGGTGAGAGGAAAGGAAGGGCAGGCAAAAGCAGCCCTCCCTCCTCCATACCCATTTCCTAATGTATACTCTGCTCTCAAGCAGTATCCCATAATTACATCAGATTTCACAAGACCACTTCTCTGCCTGAACAATTTTGCCGTTTATAAAACTAAGAATTAAAGGAGCATTACAGAACACAAATAAGTGGCCTCTGCCTCTTTGCACATGGGTCATGCATTGGTGCTTCTGAAAGGCCTTTATCTTGACACGTTCTTTTCCAACCAAACCATTGAGAAGTAACAGAAACTTTCTAAACCTCTATTTGAAAACCTTATCACTCACTCAGCAAGAGCCTGAAATACACTACCAGGAGTCCCAGAGTGTACAATATAGGTCAAAAAAAAGAAATGAAATCAATTATACCTATAATATCTGCCACAGTAGTTTTACATAAGCAAACATGATACTCCTCCCCCCCCCAACAGATGGGTCTAATCTCAACAGCTCAGTGCATGAAATCTTGGACCACTGAAAAGGATGGGAAAACTCATCAGTTTAATGATGCAAGGGTGTCCCTGCCCTGAGCAGTATGATATTCCTGGTCGTCAAGCAGTTGGCCCAACAAATCCAACAGAATTAGAGTGCCAGAGAAACAGTGCATTGGCTGACTGCGCTGTTTTATAAGCCAAAGATAATTTTAATAGCTGTACAGCTGTATAAATGTGTACCATGGGAAACTAAATTCTGACCCCATTCCTTTATTTGCTTTACCAGTACTAGTAATGCTGTTTTCATTGAAGAATTTTTTAAAAATACTTGTTGCTTGGGGTTTTTTTTTTTTCAAATAAATGAAAAAAAGTACATTCAAGAGAAAACAGCTACATTATTATGCTTAGTAATGAACTAATTACTCCAAAATACATACTCCTCCCAAATGTATTCTAGCATATGATTACAGCCCATTTGATAATTCCAAATGCAGTCAGTATTTGAAAATTACACACACACACTTCCACAGAAAGAAAGCGACTGTGTTTAATAGGGGCAGTTAGTGCAATTACAATAATTTCTCATCTAAGCTATGTGCACAACTTGATTTTGCATGTGAGTCTCAGCATTAGACCTGCTGGACCTCCCTTTTCCCCCACCAGCACATGAAGGTCAGCTGCTTTTAGCACCGGAAATTTAGTGAAACAGCTTGGGTTGTTATTTCATTGAAACTGGCTTTAGTCAAGGCAGCTCGCAGCTAAATAGCAGGCAGAACAAGAAAATTCAATTAAAATAGCTCTGAGGCAAAAAGGGAGATGAGTGTATTAGGAAAACATAAATGGGAATTTAAATGGGTGCTACAA
This sequence comes from Psilopsiagon aurifrons, assembly GCA_025447955.1. Taxonomy (NCBI): domain Eukaryota; kingdom Metazoa; phylum Chordata; class Aves; order Psittaciformes; family Psittacidae; genus Psilopsiagon; species Psilopsiagon aurifrons. Next base: position 15,128 of record JAOEHY010014714.1, read on the forward strand.
GAGCACGATCAGGGCCATGACAAAACCCATCTTTCTCTCTTTTATACCCAATGTTCTTTTCCAACTGTGAAGAATATTTTTAAACAGGCTTTATCTTATATCCGCATGCAGTGAGCAGGCACAGAATAGCTGGAGTTTTCACTGGTCCTGCCACACCAATCCTTTCTTGCAGAGAACTTGCAAAATAACATGGCCTGAAGTATTCCTCTTTTCCAAGCTTAATTGTTTGTCCCCCGCAGCAGAAAGAAGACATCCTTTCAGCAGGGCAGCAGTGGCAGGCATGCACACAAGGAGGCAAGCTGGGCGCAGACAGGGTAAGAGCTGCCACCAGCCCCTAAGCAAATGGGAGCAGAAAGCAAGGTGCAGCCCCTACAGTTCCAGGGCTGCTCTGCCAGGAGCTTCAGAAATAAGTCTAAGTAATTCAGGCCAGCAAAAACACTGCCAATATTCATGGAGTCACGTGAACGGCCACATAATCCTTTTTTTTTGTTGCTTAAAATCACTGCAAGGCACTGCTCCACACGTTGTCAAGGATAGCGTAACATTTTTTTGGGATCATTCACTCAGGATCAGAGCAAGCTTGGGACCTCTTTGGAGCTTGTTCTATTCTAGATAGTCCTAGAAAAGAATGTCACCCATGAACTGTGTAGCTGCATGTCTCCCCAACATCCAGGATCTTCTGGACTAGGGCTCATCTGCACCTCGCTTTGCAATTAACTAAATTCCTTCCCTTCATCACTGCTTGTGGCATCACTTTCACCTCCCAACTGCAGAACACTAGATAAGGGAGAGTCAAACCCATTTTACTCCCACCAGATACAAGACAGTCCTACATGAATCAGAAAAGAAGCAGGAATAAAATTAACATTTTCATTATATTCTAGTACTTCTGTGTTTCTCAGTGAAAGGTTGGACTTAGTTTTGTTTTGTTTTTAACTGAACTGCATAAGTTTCATAACATCTACACGTCTCTTCTGAAAACAGCCTAACAATAATTGTCTTTCAATAGCTGTGATGTGCAGCTACATCCTTCTTACCCATCCAAATTACCAATCCAGTTCTGTTTCTGTGACTGTTCTTCAAGTTAAAAACACCCAAAAAGTCATCAAAGGAATATTTGAGTAACACATGCTACTGAAGTTCAGCCTCAAAGTTTTTACTCTTCAGAGCTAACTGACAACAGGCATCCTCTGAACTAACTAAAGTTGCCTGTGGTTTGGTTTTTGGTGGTTTTTTGTTTGGTTATTTTGTTTGTTGGGGTTTTTTTTGGTAGGGTTTTGGGGTTTTTTTTGCCTTTTTCTCTTTTTTTTTTTTCTTTAGCATCAAAGTAATGTGGTTTACACGACAGTCTTAATAATCAGAGAACTAACAGACTTGGAATGAATACAGACCAGAGAGGACACTGAATAAAACCTTTAATCTTCTCTGTCCTTTGTAGCACCTACTATTTGGGCCACATTTTTCAAAGAAAACCAAAAATTTTTCTCCTCTTTTTTTTTAAGTTTGAATTTATTTAACAGTTCTAATAATCATTTTCAGGTATTAGTATGAGAATGAGAAAGCTTTTTCTATTGATACACATAAGTAACATTATTAATTCTTCTCCTGTAGCATCTCAGAACTTCAGGCAGTGATAAGACCTAAAACATGCTTTACCCTGTAAATACCAACGACAGATAAGCCTTGCTTTAGACAGCCAGGATTGCGATTAGCAACAGGGGTAAAGTGAAATATTCACAGGGAATCCAAGTAACTTCAAATCTCTTACATATAATTTTGTTTATGTTGTGTCTAGAGCAAGTGTAACTTGGCAGGAGTGTAATATACTGCAGACAGATATGGCAGCATGAGAAAAGATAGCAACTCTAAAAATAAAGGCTCTAGCAGTATCATAAGCAGGAGCCAAAACGCAGCAGTAATACGTATTTGCTGTTAGAGCGAGGTGAAAGGGATGGCTGAAGCCCATGCAGCAGAAAGGCCCACTAGGTCTCTGACAGACCATTTTTACTTTGAGTGAACACCGGTAACGCTGAGGACGTGAACAGACTGAAAAGCTTCAAGGGAACGTGCCACAAGGGCCAACTTTTACAAAAGAAAACTGGCAAAACAAATAGGAGAACAATATTCTATGTAAAATTACCCACCAGAATATGTTAAACATTAACATTACAGAAGTCAGTACTTAAGAACTGCCAGAATTAAGTTGCCTTGTACCAATATACTATTTCCAACGTTCTTCCCTTGTTTTCTGGTTTTTTTTTTGTTTTTTTTTTTTTTTTTGGTTTTGTTTTTTTTTGTTTTGTTTTTTTTCTTTTGGTTTTTTTTTTTTGTTTTGTTTTTGGTTTTGTTTTTTTTTTTTTTTTTTTTGTTGTTTGGGTTTTTTTTTTTTTTTTTTTTTTTTTTTTTTTTTTTGTTTTTTTTTTTTTTGCTGTCGTTTTAATGAAAAGCCCCAGTGCTTTAGAAGAATATATCATTCTCTGATCATCCTGAGCTAACCTCTACCTGTATTTCCAGGATGGGGATTGAGGGGAAAAGCAAACATAACTGTAACAAAAATTCAACCCAGGAAAAATTCTTCATCAAGAGTGCAGAAGCTGCAGATCTCCCCATTGCTATGTTTCAGGCATTATCCTTAGCATTGTGTTATAAACAGAAATAAGGCTAATAACAGCAGTTTCTGTGACTTTTCAAAAGAACATATAAGTCTGTGTAATGTATATATTTTGATGAATTCCCATTTTTTTGAATAGATTCATTTCTGGACAAAATGGTATATAACTTAACATAGCAAATAATAACTATGCTCTATTTCTAGTGCCCTGCTGGAAGAATCACTTATTTTTACTCTTCTTCTCCATGTGAAAAATCATTAATTTTGCAGAGAAGAGTTGGCATTTTCACAGCAGGGACTATTTTTCACTTGAGGAGAGTGGGAAAAAAATCACTATATATTTTCTTTGTGTGGAAAGCATAAAAATTATGAAGCAGATCAAGTGGTTTCATTTTTCACAGAACCTGCAATAATGTGATTTTCACTGGTCTCCTCAAAAATTGCTTTGGCCAACCTTACTGTAAAATAGCTATAAAACATTTCTAGTTTTTATATCTACACCTTGGTAAAATAGTTAAACTATATTTTTAAAGTGTCTTCATTTTGACATCTAGCCATTTTTTAAAACCAGTATGTTTTTATTGACATGTTTCTCACATATCCTGATTGTTAAAACAATTTAAGTGTGATTTCCATGTGTAACAGCATTAACACCTGTTTACCTAAAATATTTCTGGACTTTTAAGACATCAGTGATCATATCACAAACATCCAAACATTTTCTGAATGTTAGTGGGTTGCTCCTGTCCTTGCAAGTTATGTTCCTAACATTCATTGTCATGTTAGGTGTAAATAAGCTCGTCTATAGCTCCCTTACTGAAAAGAATTGATAGGAAAAACGTTCTTTTGAAATACTGAAATTCAAACCTGAAACAATATACAGGATCCTTCTTTCTCAAATACTTATTACATGGGATACAGTTTGTCTATTATTCTTCATACTACACCTTACCATATCAAGTGTATTGAACCAAACTCAGTTGGCACAAATATCATTGCAAAGAGCTAAACATGTTGCAAAGAAGAATATTTCTGGCCTAAATTTGTCTTCTCCGAGAACTCAATAGGAAGCTGCTTTATAGTTTGGGTTTGGTTTTGGGTGTTTAGTTTTTCTGATTTGTTTTTAGTTTTGTTTTGTTGTATAAAATTGAACTCTGGAGGATAGAACAAAATGTCATAACATTATAGATACAGTCAATTTAGATACATAGATACGGTCAATTTAGTATTTTATCAGATGTGGAAGTTTGTGTCTCACACTGGTAGGCATTTATTTACTGCTTTAATTTAGGTTGCAGGTTGGGTTTATTTCACGGCAGCAGTCACTTTTCTAGTTATGTGTAACTAACTGGATGGTAGTTATTCACCTTTTTGTACTCCAGGAGGCAGACATCAGAAGGTGGCGAGACCAAACTACTTGCTAGTACAACACTTGATTTTTCAAATCTGTTTCCCCCTGAGAAAACCCTGAATGGCTACAGGAGTAACTGACTGAAAGATGGAAAGGGAGAGAAGTTGGGTTAAACCACCTTACCTACTGGTCTTGCAAAACGTGAGCCAAGTGAAGAAGCCTCTGCCACAAAATACTGTTAAAACAAATTGGCATTTTTACCTTTTTAATTCCTAAGACATCGTTATGAATTAGGGTTTTTGCAAGCAGTAATGCAGTTGAGGATGTGACTTAGTCTTCCAAGTTTTTGTATGTGTATATATTATGATACACTTTTAACTGAATGATTAGACGTTTGTCCTGGAGGACATTACTACCTTCACTGAATAAGAAAAAGAAACACCATGAGTAAGGCAGTGGGCAGTGCCATGACCAAGTCTAAATCCAAGCCTATGGATTTCCTTTATGTCCTTAAATTTAAATGCTAAAAAATAGGCTTTTTGTGTCTAAAAAAAAAAAAAATAATTAAAAAATCTGAATAGCCACTCATCACATATATTTTTTTTAAACACTTAAAATGGTAACATAGAAATGAATAATAGTTTTCTCCTTGATCAATCCAGTTCAGTATTTCAAAAACTGCTACTAAAGAGTAGAATTTATCTGGTAGTCTATTTAATTGTTTCTATTTCATACATCAGTAAAACTCTGCTCAACTGAAAAAGGTCATAGCTGGAAAATGCAGTTCAAGAATATACATATCTTCTTGTTTTCTTCCACAACATCTAACTCAATTGCTTTTAATTACATTTTAAAAGGATTTTTTTTTTTGTGGGAGTTCAAAACAAGGCAACTGAAGTAGAAAGCAGTTCAGCGCATTTTCTTTGGTTGCTGTGAAGTTGATATAATTAGTTGAATTTTCAATGCCTTTTATAATGTTTATATAGAGGATCTTTTCACTACATCTTTTGGTGTCTCAACTGTTTTTGAATGCAGGGGATGTTCCATGGTCTCCATTGTGTCATTATTCGTCTTAGCAGGCAGTCTTGTTTTGAGTGTTGGGTACCTCATAAAATCTAGGTAGTGCTTTTGGAATGTTATTACTTTCATCAGATCCTTGATTGAAAAGCTTTAGGTTTCTTTTCTGAACTGCATGGTTAGTTAACTGTTAACAGTCATGGCTGTACATTTGTTCAATGGAAATAATGTTGGCATTCTATAAATGTGTGCTCAACTCACATGTTCATGTTTCTTATAGCCCTACATTATTTCAGTGGCAAAATAATTGTCTTTCTTTACACTATTTACGTCAGGCAATTCATTCCACTGAAAGGCGTAGCACTTGTGTGCTAGGTTATGCCATAAACAAAGACTTTTCAGATAACTTTTTCTAAAACACAGAATTACAGCGAGCAGCTTAAGTATTTGGTCTCTTATAAGGATGCAGAAGCAATGAATCATAGAATACTTAGGGTTGGAAAGGACCTTAAGATCATCTAATTCCAACTCCCCTGCCATGGGCAGGGAGAACTCCCACTAAACCATGCCACCCAAGGTTATGTCCAACCTGGCCATGAACACCACCAGGGATGGAGCATTCACAACTTCCGGGGGCAACACATTCCAGTGCCTCACCACCCTCACTAAAGAATTTCTTCCTTATATCCAATCTAAACTTCCCCTGTTTAAGTTTGAACCCGTTACACCTTGTTCTCTCACTCCAGTCCCTAATGAAGAGTCCCTCCCCAGCATCCCTATAGGCCCCCTTCAGATATTGGAAGGCTGCTATGAGGTCTCCACACAGCCTTCTCTTCTTCAGGATGAACAGCCCCAACTTTCTCATCCTATCTTCATAAGGGAGCTTCTCCAGTCCCCTGATCATCCTCGCGGCCCTCCTCTGGACTTGTTCCAACAGTTCCATGTCCATTTTATGTTGAGGACACCAGAACTGCACACAATACTGCAGTGAGGTCTCACGAGAGCAGAGTCGAGGGGCAGGATCACCTCCTTCGACTTGCTGGTCATGCTCCTTTTGACGCAGCCCAGGATGCCGTTGGCTTTCTGGGCTGCAAATGCACATTGACAGCTCATGTTCATTTTTTCATCGACCAACACCCCCAAGTCCTTCTCTGCAGGGCTGCTTTGAATCTCTGCCCAACCTGTAGCTGCACCTGGGATTGCTCCTACCCAGGTGTAGGACTTTACACTTGGCTTGATTAAACTTCACAAGGTTGGCATCAACCCACCTCACAAACATGTCAAGGTCTCTCTAGATGGCATTCCTTCCCTCCAGCGTATCAACTGAAACACACAGTTTAGTGTTGTCAGCAAACTTGCTGAGGGCACTTCAATCCCACTCTCTGTGTTGCTGACAATAATGTTGAACAGGATTGGTTCGAACATCAACGCCTGAGGGACACCACTGCATGAACAGGCCAATAACAAAGCAATGAGTGTGATTACTCCTCAATCCTCATCCTCCTCAGCCTTTAACACACAGTATAAAACATCCTTTGTACTTGCAGTGGTTAGGCTACAGTGGCAGAAACCCAGCATCATAGATGTGGTGACACCAGAGATGAAGAAAAATGAGTTCATTTTTCTGTCCCTGTTCGCCTGAACTCTACACATGCTTTAAAGTTTCAGTGGAGAAGGTGTAGATATCTCCCATGATATTTTTACAATCCTAAAAATGTTTTCTGCTCTGAATCTAAGATGAAAACTGAAATCACATGCAACCTGATAAAGTAAATAAAAAGCTAATTTTTAATAAATCAGAGACTTAATTTTTATTTCAGCTTATATTTAATTTTGCCAGTATAATTTGGTTAACTTTCCAAATAAAATTTTGACTTGTTCTTCAAAACAAAATTCATTCACCTACAAAATGTGAAGGAGCTTCAAAACTTCTCACACTTTGAATAGTCCTCACAAACAAAAAGTAAAGCTTCCTTCACATCAACTGTCTCTCACACATTTTCGTTTTAAAAATTGATTTTTTTGAGGATAAAATACATTTTCTTATAAATTCCCAAACCAGTTCTACCTCGTATTTTCACGCTTTTCCACCTGTGATAATAGAAAAATAATAGGAAGATAACAGCTACTGCATGTCATCTAGCAATTCTCCCCCCCCAAAAAAAAAAAACCAGCAAGAAATTTTCTGGCTTGTGGTATATGAAAAAATACAGTGGTGGCATGAAAAGTTTATCTAGCATTTGCTGGAAATTTCTCTTGAGACTGATTGTATGCCTGTTTACTATGGTATATGTCATGCCCACAATTTTACTAGCGATGATGAGCTACAGCAACTTTTATTACTATTTTAATCTACCTATCCTACAGCCTTATGGGAAGATAAGTTACATCTTTACATCTGATGGTGGGTGTCCATCTGAATAATGACCCATTAATCAAACCAAAACCTGGCCAAGTTCACAAGATACTATAAAACAATACAGAAGTTTCAAAGCAAGCTTTAAACCAAAGAAAAGACAAGACGTTTCACCGATCTCCAATACTTACTGCATACTTAACTAAAAATGTAATATTAAACCTTTACCAGGGCATCCCAGCTTGGCTAGGTTTGTTCCAGCCACAGAGGGCAGTCTGTATTCAATAGTAGGAATGGCAAGAGAAAAATACAGGAAATCAATAGCCATGATAATGACATAGGCATTGTCCTTGCTGAAGTACCCTGGAGAGAAGACTCACAATCAAATGGACTGGAAAATATTCCCATATTTAGCCTACCTAATTTTCTTCTCCATTTAAACTAACTGTGTCTAAATAAAGTAGCTGTTAAAACTAATTCTACTAAATCTACCCTAAATAGTCATCATTGATTTGCATTATAGTATGGGTCAACAAGGAAAGGAAAAGTAGAAAGCATGGATAGTGCATAAAAAAACCCAGCCCTTTTGGCATTGTTTCATAAAGTGAAACTGTCAGCAAGTACTTTGTGGTTTAAGTGCCAACTGTATTTTATACCAAGTTTAGATACAGAATAGATCTGGATTATTGCTAGGCTCAAGAATCTTAAAAAAAAACAAACAACCCACTTCTGGTGCTTATTTATGGTATATCAGAGCCATGTGAAAAGAAGGCATTGTATATAAAAAATACTTGATGAGAAAATATCTAAATTCAGAATTTTAGTTCTATAGAAAAAGAAAATTGGATTCACTAGAAATCCATGAGAAACAACAAAGAGAAAGATAGAAATGTCATGCTTAACAAACAGTGTGGGAAAATGGGAGTTCCAGATTTTATACTCATATGGCAGGGTAACTAACATGAAGAAAGAAACATGAAGTTAACTAACATGAAGAAATAAACATGAAGTATACACCTTGCTACAAATGTAATATATTTGTACATACGCACACATATATATGGGTGTGTTTGCATGCACATGAGAATAGCTGGTAACTTATACTGAGTTATAAATTGGTGTATGCTCATTAACTCTGCCAAGTACAAGAAATTCAATATAAAAATGTTGTCTGCTCATTTCTGTCTTTGTCTTATGTATTGAAAATTACTATTTTCCTTGGATAAGGGATATAAAAATTCAATGAACTTTCTAGGGAAATGGCTGTTGAGAATAATAAAAGATGCTGCCTGTTTTGGGAGAAGCTTTAATTGACAGGAATCACTCAGATATTGTAAAAGGGTTTAGTTGAACTAACTGTGCAGGGAGGTCTTGCATAGTAAAAAGAAGCACTTGTAAATCACAGTTTTCCCTTCTGCACCACAAACATGCAGACCTGATTCTCAGCTCATGCAAATTAGTGAAGCTTCATTTCTTTTGCAGAGATAATGGCATTCTCCAACAACCTGAGAAAAAGTGGAACTATATCTCTTCTGCTTTTTGGGGGACAAAGTCTAGACTGATTTAAAACTATAATCCCCTATGTTTGATTTGTTTATGGTACTGAAACCAAACATCTTTACACAGGAACAGAAATCCATGCCTTCTGCTGACTTCTAATGCATTTCACGACTTTTCCACAGTTGAAGGCCTTACCCATTCTCTCGACCTGGGCTAATCCATACTCTGAAGTTCCCAGGCCCTTCTGACAGGCAAGGCCTAAAGGGTGAATACAGACAGCATAATAAAGTTTAGATGGCTTAAAAGCACTGTGCTTTAGAGAATTACAGTCGCTGTAAAAAAAAAAAAAAAAAAAAAGAAAAGAATTATTTTCCTATTCTGTTTTGTACATTTTCTAAAAATGTTTGTCCTTTCACTGACACCTCTTACTCTAAATCACTCAGGCAGTAAACAACAGGCATTTATTACAGTGGAGGGCTAGCTCCTAGCAGTCTCATCCAATTAGGCAAAACTTAAAATACTCTTTCAGACCTTCTGCTTTCTTCTTCTCTGTCCTTTACCATTACTTTGGGTGGCAGTTATTAGAAATGCTTTTATACTTATTGGGAGATTTATAATAATAATTTTAAGTATAATGGGAAGAGAAATCTTCCTACACTGATGTTTTTCCTGTGAGCCTCAATAGACACATTTTTATGCTCATATCACTAGAAATTGCCATCATGCTTTTCTTGTGTCCCTTCTCAAATGCACAGATTACATGATCCCTATGTTCTTGGCACCTAAAGTTCCTCTTTAGCCACAAAATGCAGACAAATTCATAAAATATTGCTCCATTTTCAAGGGCTGAAAAGAGATGATAGCGGTTAACCCTTGACATTAAACATTATTAGGACCTGAACTTTCACAAGAAAGATGCAATTCCTTCAGGTCGTGCAGACTAGGACTGCTAAGTCTTTGCTAAACACAAGCTCTAAGAGACTAAGTCCTCACCTAGAGAAATTTCTTTTAAAGAAAATATGCTTTATACACCTTTATGCTTGATTATGGGCTCGCATATTTCTAATAAATTAAGGTGGAACTTACCATTTCAAACGTGTGTCAAGTGTTCATCACTGCTTGTCAGTGCCAGGAGATCTGAAGATTAATAAAATGCACGCATTTAAGAGAGACAAGCTAACAAATATACCCACAGTCTTAGGTTTTGCACATAGCTATTACACTCTTCAGAATGTCAAAAATTTTCTTTTGTTGACTGTAATAATGAGGCTTTCTGCCTTTACACCTGTTTCTCTGAAAGACTACAGAAGTATTATTTAAAGAAAGACATATTTTGAAATTTCACCTTTTTTGACCAATGCTAAAGACTTGATTAGTTAAAAATTTATGTTTATCTGTTTACTTTTTGTCAAGTTTTAGGGTACACCAAAAGCAGTAAAATCAGCTCTCCACAATGAACTTTTTCTTGTAAAAAGGTCCTGCCCATGCACAGGTTATAGAACATTCTTAAGGATGCAGAAGCTGAATTAAAAAAAGACCTGTAGAGATGATCAAAAATGTCAAGAGATGTAGGCAGAAGATTGGAGAAGGAACAAAGCAAGTAAAGATGGGTTTGCAATGTGAAAACATACTTGACATGGATCTTCTTGCCAAAAACATAGGACCAACAACAAACAAGGTTACGAAGCAACTTGAAGTTTATTGATATGAATCTTATGCAGACAAGAGGTCCCTTTCATATGAATCATAACTGACTTTGAAAAATGCATTAATAGAGAGCTTAGGAGAATGACATGGACTGTTTGAACTTTTCATTGCTGATTAGAGTCTACCAGAGCGGTGGTCAAATGCCATAATCATCAAAAATATCTGAGAAGTCCTTTTGTAATTTATTTTAGTGATCTTAGTCTAGTCTTACTGGATACTTTTTCATCTCATGAAAGTTAGTTACCGAATTATCAAACCAGTAATTATTTACTGTGAATATTTGCTCATTCCCAAAGAACTTCTACAGAGATTCACACTGTGTCTTCCAGTGTTTGCTCTTCATATTAATAATCTTGGTGATTATTTGGATTAGACACAGCTGCATCTGGAAACTCATGGTAGTGTAAACTGTTGCCAAGAAACAGCAGCCCTGTGAATACTCTTTGGGACTTAAAGGAAAAAAAAAAAAAAAAAGCCTTATGCAGAATTTTTCTGTTCTTTTCTGCAATTTCAAGTAACAGATTGACGATTATAAAGATAGCATGTCCACCTCCTAGACATCACCCCTCAAACAGCACCTATTTGAATTCTGCAGGTAAGTTTATATTAATGAGATTAAAATCTTCACAGGTTTCTTTTTGTGTTAATAAACAAATGTCATTAATTACTAAGCATTAGGAATTCAAAGGGGCTTAACTCACACAAACGTTAAAATACCTTAGAAGGTCATTAAGACTTAAGAACACCAGTAACTTAGACAATCCTATGATTCAATATTATATTCATATAAAATCATAATTAAACCAGCATAAACGGAAAAAGATTTATTAAATCTTCCTTGTGAAACAAAGACTATTTGCCAGCTTCAAAAAGGCCTATTTTCAAATATGAACTCTGTGATTATGTCATTGGTGACAGAAAAGAGGATGAGGACGATCAGTCTGCTTACTACTTATGTTTACTTTTACAATGTAATTACAGGTTATAGTTCTGTGTTGTATGAAATTTGAAAGTATTCTAAGTATTACCGTGGTAAAAAAATAGATGTTTTCAGCCAATTGAATGTCTTCATGAAAGAGAATTTGGTCTCAGCAGCTCATTTTGCAGAATTGAGACATCACAGGAATGAATGCTGTTTTTCTGATATCCAGACATGCTGCTACATTATTGATTTCTTTGACAACAAAGAAACCCCATGGTTTATAAGGTCACTTACAACAGTTTGCATTTTGAGAGATAACAATTTTCTTCCTTCTTGAAAGCGTTCATAAGATCATAAACTCTTACAGGAAATAAGCTGCCTGTTACTCTTAAAAACGTGGTCTCACAAAAATTCTCAAAAAAAGGTTGAGGAAGAAATGCAGTATTGCACGTATTCTTTCCTTTGTCATTACTACAACTTTAGATTTTCCTGCCCAAGGAAAGTTTCCTGCATTATTAGTTCAGATAGCTAGAGGTTGTAGTTTGATTTTCTTTCAAATCCAATTTTTAATTAAAATTTTTTGAGGAAGGATCTTCTGTGTTGCTTTCATACTGGAGTCTAACATTTTTGGAAAAGCTGGAGTATCACAATATGCAATACAATTTTTTTGTTCTTTTATAGGGAGTTTTTGTTGGCCTTGGGCACCAAAGATTTCTGTCTTGGGAAACATATGAAAAATACTGATTTTTAAGTTAACTTATTGTTGTCTCTTTATTTACATAAACATGGCTTTCTTCAGTTTTATACCTCCACCTCCAGCTGTTTCAAGAGAATAGTTTTCCTTTTTTCCACCCTCAAAAATATCTAATAAAATCTAAAAATCTAATAACTTTCCTTCCCACAATTCCTTTCCCATTTTTCTGTCATGGAGAGCTTGGTGAGTAGCTCAACACGAGCCAGCAGTGTGCACCTGCAGCCCAGAAAGCCAACCATATGCTGAGCTGCATTAAAAGCAGCATAACCAGGGGGTCAAGGGAGGTGATTCTACCCCACTGCTCCACCCTTGTGAGACCCCCACTGGGGAACTGAGTTCAGCTCTGGGGCCCCCAACACAAGAGGGACATGAACCTGCTAGAACAGGTGCAGAGGAGAGTCATGAGGATGATCCAAGGCTGGAGCACCTCTGCTATGAAGACAGGCTGAGAGAGCTGGGGTTCTGCCTGAAGAGGAGAAGGTTCGAGAGAGACCTTAGAGCAGTACCTAAAGGAGGCCTACAAGAAATCTGGAGACAAGGGAGAAGAGCCTTAAAGTGAGAGAGAGTAGATTAAATTAGCTATCAGGAAGAAATTCTTTACTGTGAGAGTGGTGAGGCACAGGTTTCCCAGAGAAGCTGTGTCTGCCCCATTTCTGGCAGTGTTCAAGGCCAGGTCCGATGGGACTTTAAGCAATGTGGTTTAGTAGAAGGTGTCCCTGCCTAAGGCAGGCGAATTGGAAGTAGGTGGTCTTCCATCCCAAACCATTCTATAACTCTGTGATTCTATTATCTTTGACAAGATAAACAAATTTGTTCTTTGGGTTTTTGTTGTTTGGTTCTGTTTGTTTGTTTGTTTGTTTGTTTTTAATGGATTACATCTGTTAGAGATGCTGAATTAAGTAAGGTACTACCTCAGGTGAACAGACCCTTTTCCAAGCAGTGTATTTTCCACATTCTCAATCTATCTGGAAAAAGTCTTGCCTATTATTATTATTGTTTGATATTTACACTCTTCCAGTAGAATAGGGGTGTCAGGATCTAGAAGAAGAAATAGTCTCAACTAGCTAGCAACTGACATCCCGCGCATTGAAAATATGGACAGTAACTGTATAGGTCTGACTCCTCAATGTGGGAAAACTTAAGATAAGTGTATATTAAGGGGAGTATCCCTGATGGCCATCACTGCTGAAACCCGGCTGAATGCAAAAAGAACAATTAAAGAACAAATTATCAAATTAATTAACAAATTAATTAACAAAGAGGGTTAAAACTGCTGACAACAACATTGTACTCACTCACTCTAAAGGGGCTTCATGCAGGTAAATGCATGAAGCAATCCTGCAGTAGCAGTGAAAGCATGAGTGAAATTGGTACAGTGATCAGTGACCCTAACTTGTCAGGTCTACTACTTGTTATTGTATAAATATGCATTTCCTATTGTCCATGTTTTACTGACCTTATGTCAGATAAAAAAAAATGCCAGCTAGCACTTTTGGCTACTTCAGTGGAGGCAAGAATGCTCCTAAGATGCAGATACAAATATGACAATCTCTACAGATACTATGAATAAAAGATGTACTAGTTCCTGTACTGGTGTGAAAGAATCTTAAAAGAAATATTTTTTTTCATGTGAGGAAAACAGCTCTTCCTCAGCAGTAAAACATTCAAAAGGATCCTGTCTTTTTGATTATTTACAACATTTTGGAGGCACTGTTGCTACCCTTGTTAATCTATGTGATTGACAAGGTCTACTTTTGACTACATTTTTACTTCATTAGACAGCTCTACTTTTCATTTTAAATAGTGAAACAAATCCACTGCCACGTAAGTATTTCAATGTTGTCACTAGACCTGTGCTGCAGCAATTTAAAACTTCAGAAAAACATATGGGATTGAATCCCGTTCTTCTGTTTAAAAAAGCCTGAGATTTAAAGACTTCTATAAAATTTAACCCTAGAAAGACACTGTTATATGCATAACTTTCTTTGACAAAGACAGAGCAGTAGCTCAGTAACTACTTAGTTTGTATTAATTTAAAAGGAGTCTAGAGAATTAATAAAATAGTAGTGTCACCTTCTTGGTTCTTATTTCAGTGCTAAATTTCATGCTTAATTCCTTATGGGTTTCCTTGCTACTTCAGGAAATTAACACTGTAAAAGCAGTATTGCCATTGTATTCATTCTAATGAATATTATTGGAAATTTAAGTATGTAGATTGGTTGAATATTACTTTCAGTACACTTCTGAAGTACCCTGAAACATATGTCCTTATCTAAGCACCTTGACTCTGCAAAGCTGGACCTAAACTGCTGTAAAAGAAATCAGGTAGAAACCTTTATAGTCAGGTTGTGGTTGATCCATTTCTTGGATGCATTTTATGATGAAGGCCAAAATAGAACAAACTAGAGCAAAAATACATGCATAATTCATCATAGAATGGGATGAATTACTCTTGCAGGCACTGTTCTCTTGAAATTAGCTGTGTAAGGAGTCTCTCCAAACGGCATAGACGAGACACCTATTCAGACTGCTCATTTCAGGTGTATCTGTATTTCGAGTCTCTCCAAACAGCATAGACCAGACACCTATTCAGACTGCTCAGTTCAGATGTATTTAATCGTTTAAACATGCATTCATCCCTCTACTTCCCCAAACACAAAAGTCATGCCCAGCACCATAGGTGCATGCCGTTAAATCTGCTGCTCCTTTAGCCTCTCTGTTGGGGCTGTCTTGGCTTCCACTGCACACTGCAGAATTCACTCCTCAGCATCTTGCACTCATCTGCTGAAGGCCCCTTTTCATGCTGTTTTTTAAATCCTCTTCCCCTCTCAAAGGGGCAAATAATTTTTCAGCCTCTGCAGGCTTCAGTCTGGACTGTGGGATGTTACCCCTTTGAAAATTCTAACTGCTCTGTCATGAGTTAATCAAAAAGTTAATCACATTTTGTTGCAGATTTCAGTCATAAACTGTATCTTGATTTGCCATATAAATCAGGGGGGGGCTGGAACTAGATGATCTTAAGGTCCTTTCCAACCCTAACTAATTCTATGATTCTATGATTCTTCAGACTTCTTTTGGTCGCAGAATATCTTATATTTCCATCATCCCTTGCTATCTTTGCCATTTAATCATATCTCTGGGGGTGATATTGATGTTTCAGTCTCCCATAGTCTGCTGCTTGACTAAAGAAAAGCTAGCAATCCGTTGTATTTAGTATCCCATAACATGATACACTCAGTTGCCTGGGGCTGGCTTACTGTGTCTCCTACTGGCTTGAGGTCTCAGCTCTGATGGGACATTTAACTGCACTTTTGTTTTAGCCTTGATATTTATTTTCTCAGTCAGTTTTATCTGTTCCATGTGTTTCTCAGGTATCCTTCAGAAGTAGGGAGCCTGGCAAAGGGGGAGTTCACTAGTGACTGGACTTGTTTAGTGCTGAGCAGCTTCGAGGTGCCTTCTCTGATGTGCCAAATACTGCTCAAAGGCAGGTGCAATCATCTAAGCTGGGAAAATGGCCACATGTTATTTCTCAGGAGACACAGGACAGCTCTGCTGGTACACTGAGCAGATGCAGTCTTGCCCTGCTCAAGCTGTCAGCTTGCTGGCAGTGCTAGCAGAGCACTAAGCCTGCTGTATGAGATGAGGCTCTGCATTAAAATAACACAAGCACTCAGCTTTTTGCTGTCCCAGAGAATGGCCAAAGTGAGCTGTAAACCTGGAGTAAATTCAGAGGTGGAGTAAACCTTAAGACTACCCTTGCATTGTGTGGGCTGCCAACGCTGGATCCCTCCCCTTCCTAAATCCTTCCATGTCTCCAAGCAGCAGTTTCCCTCACCACCTTCTTCAGTCCATTTAGTGCAGATCACTTTCATGATAGTACTTGCTCACCCCTAATTCAACATGCTCTGTTTATTCTTTGGACAACAAGCTACTGTGGCAAGACTATACTTCCTAATTCTGTACAGAATGGGGATTTTAATGGCGGGGAACAAAATTGACCCCTGAAGAGCTGTTAGCCATAATGTCCTTTTGGAAGTGATTATTTGTCATTCACAGTAACAGGTCTACACAATTAGCATGTGATCATCATGCATTTAAAAATAAAGACAAGGGGGAAGGAATGCTCTCACCCTGATGGAAATTTTTCCCCTGTTGTAGAGTTTATTATTGTCTTCATTGCAGAGAGGTTACAGGCTGCAGCAAAGCTCTCTCTGAATAACCCCTATTATGTATTGCATGCCACATGATTTGTGTTGAACATGGCACCTTATGATCTGTATTTCCACCATCCTTTCATAATGCTTTTGTGACTCAGCTCAGCTTGTCCTCTCTTTAATCTTTGTATTCAAAACATATTTACAAATATGCATGTTTCATATATTCATATGGCGTTCTGCTCTGTCACCTGCTGACTACACCTTCAAACAATGCTTGAAGACCCACAGGTTTTAATGCATTCCTGGTTTTAGTTTTTCTTTCAGAATGTATCAAGCATGAAAAATAAACCTACCATAGCATTGTTTTTCATTAACTGCCTTCATATAAAAGCTGAGGAAAGAGGTAAATGGAGCAAACCCATTGCCATTGCAGTTTAAAGTAAAATAATCTTCACTAGTCTTTCCATAAATGTAGTGGGGAGAAAGGCTAATGTGTATTAAAACAAAATGTCTCTTGCAGACAAGATCATTTAGCAGTACTGGTGAGCTAAAAGAGATGTAGTAATATTGGAATAATTCTGTCAGCTATAGATATTTACAAACATTGTGCAATAGGAATGCACTTTGGGAAAAGCCAACAAAAATAGAATGTGACTTTTATGTTGATGACTGTGTGCTTGCTTGAAGAAGACCTTTTTGTGCTAATTAACTTTAAATGTTTCTTAGCTTTCTGAATCATCTGTTTTGTATCTGTCTAAATCCTTTTGGCAGGACTGCAAGATGCTGCTGGACCTCTTCTGCAGAAGGTACACTTTGCAACGCTGCCACCTGCATTGCTCTCGC
>JAOEHY010014716.1:0-17585 GCA_025447955.1 Psilopsiagon aurifrons
CATTCACAACTTCCCTGGGCAACCCATTCCAGTGCCTCACCACCCTCACAGTAAAGAACTTCTTCCTCATATCCAACATAAACTTCCCCTGTTTAAGTTTGAACCCGTTACCCCTTGTCCTGTCACTGTAGTCCCTAATGAAGAGCCCATCCCCAGCATTCCTATAGGCCCCCTTCAGACACTGGAAGGCTGCTATGAAGTCTAGGGACAACCTGAGGTAACTGTACTGCTTGACAGCTTGTGAGTCTCTATATCCCTTCTCAGGCTCTCACCTTAGCAAGGAACAAAGTGGCATTTTTAGATGCTCGTGTCACTCCACCGTCCTTAGGAAAACCCAGAAGATTATTTCAGACACTGAAATTTAAGGTTGTTAATTAAGTCAGTTGAGATGGATCCCATCCTAAATAATCTTCACAAAGCCCCTTGGCCAGATATGCTGGAAGCCTTTTCCGAGATTCTGAGTGGCCTCACTGCAGTTGATGTCCACAAAGTTGGAATAGGATTGAGTAAGACTCCATGCAGTAACTATAACCTTTATTTACTTTCTTCTTTTTTTTTTTTTTTTTTTGAATATTTTATCTCTTTACCAACAGGGAAATTTGTGTTTTCTCTCTGAAATGTTTCTGTGTTGTCTCAATATTGCATAAAGATACCCAGCACTTCCTAGGAAGTGGCCTTGGAAGGGTATTTATGATGTGCTAAAGATTATACACCAAGTGAGCAATAGCACAGATACCAGAATTCTATTACCAAAAATATCTTCCCACAAAGTGAAAGAACAAGCTGCAAGTTCCATCTGCTTCCTCACATGGCGAGATTGAGCAGGTCCCCCAAAGGACACCTTCTGCTTTCTTCAGGATTTAGCTTCATTTGAAGAAACACCATCAGAATCCTTAAAACAGTGCCATAAAAATACATAGGCAACAAAATGCTGCCTTGAATTCCTTTTTGAAAGCTTTATTCAGCATTCACATGCTCACACCCTTAAACATTCATGTTCTGGTTTTCTTTTTAAACTTACATGATAGTTTAAATTTTTATATAAATTAAAGCAACACAGATGACAATCTTCGAGCACTTTTTTTTAACTTAGCACTTTGTTCCAGACCCAAAAACATCCTGTCCAAATGATCTGCTGGTCTCTTCTGGTTTTCACTGTCTGAATGATTAATGCAGGACAAACTCTGTGCTTATCTGTGTATCTACGTAGAAATCATGCAGCCATTAACGGTTATACATGATAAGACCATGTTTACATTTTCTTGTATGCTGTCCTTTTTATATTAAAATAATAAAAATCAATCTACTATAAAGAATGTTAAATTTTAATACTGTGGAAACATTAAATGCTCCCATTGCTAACAGAAAAAAAATAATTAGCTGAAAGTAACCTCTTTGCAGAGGTGTTTAAAAATATATTAACTGGGTATCTCTGATAATGCACTGTTGTAAATTCTGGGGGCTCCTGCATGCTTTAGGTGGAGAGGTAGGAGGCAAAGTGCCCTCACCTGAATATAAGCTACTGAAAACTGGTGAAACTGTGAAGACAGACTCTTTACTGGCTCTCCGTGTTTCCAATAGTGGATTATTATTAAAACCTGTTAACTCAGATGAGGAAACAATGGTGACTTCCCCCAGCAGAGCTGGCTGTGGGAGCTCAAGAATACACAGAAAAAAAGACTCGGAAAGAGGACCCACTGAATTCCAGGTGCTGCAACTGTGTGTGCATCCCTGTCTACACTTCAGCTCTGCATGCTCTGGCATGTAGAGTATCTGCAACAGGAGCCAAGCTGAATAACCCCTTACAGGTTCTTCACAATATAACAGAGAATTTAGCACGCTTAAACAAGTCAGACTAAACTTTAAATCCTGCTTTTGTTCCTTCCTTGTTCAGGAAAGATGCATGCCTTTTACTTTCAATCTACCTTTGATAGATTGCTGTATGGATTTTAGAATGTTACAGGGTTTTTTTTCATTATTTTAAGAATGTTCTATAACCTAGGCTAAGTTCCATGGCAGTTCTACTTAAAGTAAACCATTACAGCTAATAAAACTCTTCCTTTTGCAAAATAAGCCTTGTGATTTTTGTCCTTTCTGAAGGATCAAAATGACCTGTCTTCTGATTACTCCTTATTCCTCTCACCTTCACTGAAGGGCATTTTATATGAGCAGGCTTCAGTTGTCAAGATTATTTATTATGTCCACTTGGGATGTCCTGTCAAGGAGCAGCAATTTAGAGGTCTGATGGCAACATGGGTTATCTGTTGGATTCGCGTTGCTCTGTGCCATGGTGACTTGTCTTGCTGCACACAGTTGTTCTCAGTGGATGGTGAACTCAAATCCTGTTTTTTTGGCCGACTTGCAATTTTGTCCTAGTTCCAGTGTATGAGGAAGACACTTGGCTGGACTAAAGTATCACATCAGCTCATGGTTTCTAGGTGGCTTTTAAAAGATGGCATAGGTCAGGGGAGTCACCTGGCCGTAGTGAGGAAAGGGAGAGCTGAAACACATTGCTTTCCCTCCAGGCTCCAAAAAAGCAGAAACCCAGATCTGCAGGGAATCTGGGCCAATGTGTTCCTCACAATTCAGACAACAGTCCCACTTGTTCCTCACTCTGCAGGCTGTGCTCTGCTGAGGTTTCACAGCCCATTGTGGTGCCAAGGGTGTTTCCTGGTTTGCCCTGCTTCCCTGGTGGGTAAGAGTGGCTGGCTTCAGCGAGCAGGGCTGCTGGAGCTGTAACCACAGAGGACTGCAAGTTGGGCATGTTTCCATGTAAAGCCTTTTTTATGAAAACATGTCCATCTGTTGAAATGGAAAGTCTTTGTAGGGAAGAGTTGGTTTTGATGAATTTCCCATTTGAAAAAAAAAAAAAAGGCATATAAAAGGCTCAGCAGATTTGAGAACATATGGAGTTTGATTCTCTACTGTCTTACACGTTGTGCCGTTGTTTACGATCTGACAAAGCAGACATAAAAAGCAACCTCACTGTCTAGTTAGAATTTGCCTCCACTTAGTTACAAGTATGATTGAATAGAGAAGATTAAAAAGCCTGTAACATCAGTTCCCTGCTTCTTTTCCTGCATGATCACTGATCCTTTGTTACCAACTTTTGACCATCATGATATATGTAGGTATATATAGTTCTCCTCTACTGAATTCTTCCTCTTTTGCTTTGCTTTCCCAGCCTTCTGCTTTATCTCAAGTCTTAGCATCTTTCTGGATTACTATCCAAGGTCTTTTGAAAGGAATGCATACTTAGAAATTGGAAGAGTGGGAAGATCAAGCAACACAGTGATTTTTTTTTTTTTTTTGGGGGGGGGGTCACACAATCCCTCAGCAAAGGAGGAAAATGATACCTTCCTTCCCCTTAGCACTGGTGACTACACCTGAAATACCACATTCTGTTCTGGCTCTCTAGGACTGGAAAAAAAAAGTCAGGAAAGAAAGAAGAAAGAAAGAAATGAGCAGTAAAAGAGATTAGGAGGCTAGATGTACACTGACTAACGTGGAAAGACTAGATTAACGTTCAAAAGTTTGGGCAGAGGCTGGCCCAGGCAAAAAGCTACAGAAGATACCTCTGTGTCAAAGCAGACTGCAAAACAGAGTGAAGAAGCAGATAATTGTAGTAATTCATGGTGGGTAGAGATGAATGAATAAAATACAGAAAAGAAAAATGCATGCTTGGTATAAAAAGTAAGCTTGGCCACACTGTAGAACTGACCTCTTAGGACACTGTAGTAGTGGTAGTTTACCGTACCTAGTTAAAAAAAGCACATCAGAATTCATAAAAGGGTCTCTTGTGCAGTATCAGCTGAACAGTGAAGACATAACTCTAATACATGCCTATATTTCTGCCACGCTTGAAAAGAGTTTCAAAGACTCAACGGCAGGTGGGTGTATGTAAGTCTGTACGAATGAAGGATAAATCTTCGACTTTTCCTGACCTCTTCTGCAGCTTTGGGAATCTTGTTCCCTTAGTTCATGTCTGTGAATACTTGGAGGTCTTGTGCAGTTTCTCACTATTGCCTCAGTGCAAGAATCTCTCACTCAAGTCAAATCTTCTTATCCCTTGGAAGTCCACTATCTATCTGTAAGCCCATTATGGTGAGAGATGGAAAGGCAAAAGGAGTTAATGGACTAATTGAGAATTTTAAGGAATTCGCGTCCTTCATTTTTCGTTTCTGTTTCATGTCATGACCAAGATTCACAGGTCCACTACAATCATATACCTCAGCTTTCTCTGTCCAAGTTCACATGTTTAGTAGCAATGAAACATCATATGTGTTATCACCAGCAATTTAAAGTTAATGTTACTGGACTTATCAGACTAGTTTAGTATCCTCTATGGGTATTAGATTCATTTTATGTTATAAAGTCTGTTGTAATTATCAGCTTAATGTCATAAATGGTTTGAAGTCTGCCCCATTAGTTTTATTATTCCTGAATATAAACTGGAAAAAACTTCAGTGCCAGAAAAAGAGCCAAAGTCTTGTATGGCATTGGAGCAAAAATCACATAGCATTTTGTCTCTTATGGTGGCCAACACAAGTAGCTGAAGAAAGACATTAAATTCCACGCAAACATGAACTTCCCAATATTTTTCCCAACCTCCAGTGATTTGTAGCTGAGGAACTTTCCAAGACAGAGCTAGCAAATCTTCAGTACTATGAACATGAACTCTGACTGATAGCTGAATTTTTTCACTTGAAAGATTTTCCCACCAAAAGATTCTCCCTTTGCTGAAATATGCTTCTCTTTTAACCTGAAATTCCAAAACAGAATTATGCAACCTTAGTATTTTGAATGTTTTGAAAAAGGAAGTAAATCAGTTAAAAGTGTACAGCATCTCTTTTCATTCTCTGGCTCTGAGAGACTACGATCGAAGGAGGCCCAAAGAATGGTAAAAAACGGCATTGGAGCAGTGCACCTCATTAAGCCAGTTACATTCTGTGGCCAAACAGAGGGAGAGACATGAGAATAAAGGGGCCAAAATTCTAAAACGTTCAAATTTGTAAGTTTTGAATACAAATGTTTTTTAACATTTGATTTTTTTAAGTCTATTTTTGATCTATCTTCCCTACATTATCACTAATAGGAGACAACAAAATGTGTTTGAACTTTTTTCTGGGAGAAATTTCTTTTTCACCAATTGTAGTTATTAAATTCTCTGGTCATCTGAATATATTTATCAACAAAAAATTGTTATAAATATTTGTTAAGGAATTTAAAACTTCCTACATTTCAACAGAAGTAGCAATACATGCCCTAATGCTAAAAATGTTAATTTTAGGTTTTGATATATTTGTAATGCACTTCAGAACTATAGTGTATGCTTAAATGCTGTTGAATAAACTCTTATAAATACACTTGTACAAATATGCTCTGCAAAGACCTGCAGATAAAGTTGTTGGCTTGTTTCTTTGTTTATTAAGGCCTCCTTGTGCCATATTCATAGATTATAAATGCCTTTAAGGGGGTAAAATGGCTTTCTGAAGCTTTTTCCCATCCCTGGTTGGAGATGACCTCCATGGAAATGTGGTAAGGGCATGGAACATTTTGAAGGGTCGTACTAGTTTCAGGGTGAACCATGTATGCCAGCAATTTATTTCATGGGAATTGAGGAGAGCAAAAAATAACTGGCAATGCTTTGCCTCACATTTGGGCCAGAACAGCTACAGCCTACAGCACAGATTAAGGCTTTCAGTCCCCACTTCCTTCTCCTTCCAGTTCATACACCAAAAAGATAAAAGGAAGAACAATGCAAAAGAAATAACTGAATGAACAGCTTTCAGCTGCTGATAACCTCAAGGCAATATGAGCACAAAGATAGAGAGGTTCCCGTAAGTGGGAGAAATCCGATTGTACAAGTTACACACATTTTTGAAAGACAGAATTAAAACATTTTTGTTATGTGATGCTGAAACAAACAAACAAGCAAAAGATGCATCACTTGAAACACAGCAGAGTGGGGAAAAAGTGGCAGTGTCACAACTACCAGCTTGAGTAAGCCTCCAAGGGAGGTGATGCAAGACAACGTAACAAAGGTGCTTTTGCTGAGGCTTTCTTGCTTGAAGAGATTTATTACATTAAATTAGATCCAGCCTGGCAAAAGTTGTTTCTTTTACAACTAGTTTAAAATATTCCGAAGCTCAGGATGCTGATACCAAGTAAATAAACATGACATTTTAAAATTAATGTGGTGTCAGGAAAGATGGCCAGAAAGTATTTAAGATGGTTAAATCACCTTTAGGTCATACTGGGGGAAAAAAAAAAACCAAAAAAAACCAAAACCCTAAAACACTGAAGTTTTCAGTGGTGGATATGTTTTATTGCTTCTCATGTAGATTCATTGATGGTAGTTATTACCAGCTGAGAACTGACCACATTGGGCGTGGAGGTCTCGGGTTCATTTAAACTGGGCTAATTGATACTAGGCTGTGAGTGTTTTATTGAACGGAAACCAGTTTCAGTATTTAATGGTAATTTTGATGAGAAAAAGCCATTTTTTCATTATTTGCAAAAATACAGGGGCATGGCTTGATACATTTATGTATTCCAGTGAATAGGAACTGTTTAATACTTCAGCATTTTTGAGGACACAAGTAAAGCTTTTTCTTAAAAAAAGTTTACCATTCTACAGTGACAGAAAAGTCGCTTGCTCTTTTTTTTTTTTAGCATGTTCAGTATTCCATTTATTCCTTGCAGCCAATTTGTTCTTTTCTGCATGCTTAGACAAAGTGCAAACTCATGTACCTTTTATAGAACGGCTGCAAGCCAGGAAGCAGAACCAGATAAGATGATTGAAGAAGAAAGGGCAGGATGCATTTGTTTGTTCTTCACTGTGTTTTCAATTGAAACTCAAAAAGTATTAAGAAGATAATAACCTATTGCTTTTACATAAAGTAGAGGTAACTTTTATATATGCCATGACAGCTGAGTTTCCAGTCTGTTGGCATTTTGTCTGGCATCTAGTAAAAGTCTGAAAAATGCCTTCACTTTGCCAGTCTCATGTTGCCAAGTCACAGTTCAGAGTCACAAGAGAACAAAGGCAAATTCAATAGCTGGAAAAATACATGAGAAAAAAGGCTGGCCTTGAACCAGATTTCATTTAATGCTGCTAGGAGCTCTGCCGCTGGCTAGGACTGTTTCAGAAGCCTATATTCTTCTGCTCTTCCTTCAGGAATTATGTTAGCGTACCTCAAACCCAGTGGAGCCACCCAATGGAAAACTAACTATATAATTCACACATTGCCAGAGCTGCTCTTTGTAGCTGTGGCTAGAGCACAGGTATGCCAGACAATCTGCTCTGAGACAATTCAAGTATCTCTAGGCTTACAGTGAAATCCGCAGTAAAGATAAAGGCTCTTCTAAGCTTTGTCTTCAGAAGTGACTGATATGAAGAAGCGCAAGTTTCCCAGTTTCTCTTTGATGTTTTTGAAAATTGTAGCCATATTCTAGCAAACCTACCAAAAAGCATGCCTGTTAGTTGGTATATAACCTGTACAGACAGTATTGCCACCTGGGACAGTAATGCACACACTAATATTAATGGACATTTTAAGATTCTCTGTCGCCTCTCCCCACTCTTCTTTCAAGTGTCATTAACATTGCTCATGATCAACATAGACAAAAATTCTTTCTTTATTATGGCAAAGAGAAAAAATGTTGACCATGTCATCATGGACCTTTCTGGACAAGTCTTGTCTGTTTTAGTGGATTTGTGATGGTGGTCAGATACAGCTTTCAGCCCTTCGTCAGCCCCACTGACTAACTCTGAAGCTAACGGAATGTCCAAAAAGCACGGAGCTCCTTAGGCAACTTGAAAACTGTAATGTGGCACCCATCACTTGCATCTCCTGAAAGCTGAGTGCCTCTCAGCTTCCCACCAGCACGTTCAATTCTTCTGCTCCTTAACTCACAGAGACCTGCACGGCCACACCTTATGTGTCTGCTCTCAGACCTGTGAACACTTCTCAGATCACAGCTTGACTTGTCTTTTACACTCTCAAAGAGGTGCCTTTAATTACGTTTATCTTTCAGGCTGAGCAAAAGGGTTTTGATTTGCAAGGGTGCTCTTAAAATCACACTCCTTTTCAGTGACAGCATGTTATCACCTTCTAGGAGCATAGGACGATTGCCAGGACTATTGGCCACAGTTTCATGAGTCAGAGATTTTAGTGACTTGGTAGGCAGTAACGCTTCCCCAAAATCAGATGGATCACTGAAGCTTGTGCCTTGCCTTAACTGTCAGCACTTCATTAGGGGTCTTCTAAACCTCTTTGAAAAACCCAAATAAATCCCAGCTGTATAGGGCTGGCTGATTGAACATTGCTTGCTTTATTTTTTATATTTGCTCTGGATGGTGTGTGATTATTTTTAAACAATGTTGACTGGTGTAGAAAATGAGCCGCTGTAAGCAGGGAAGGAAAACATATGTTGAAAACCTCTCACAAAAGGCTAGGGCTGCATTTTATTTAACCAAGATGCGCACGAGACAGACAATGTTGTAAAGTCATGAAAGTCCCAGCTAATGTGACACTCCACAGATGGGGTTTTTTTGGGAGCAGAAGCTCTATAGAAATGCTTTCATCTGATTACACGATTACTTATATTGCAAGCTCAGAATTAGATCGTTTTCCCATTCAGATAGGATGAGGTAATTCCCAGGTTTTATAGTTGCCATTTACACTGGAAGAGATACAGAACTCAAAAGCTGAACCAATCATGCCAAATCTTCAGCTTTCTCAGAAGCATGTTAACTCTTCTCATTATTTCTTCCTCAGTTAAGGCCTTTGTTCATTTTCTTCAGTTAAATTGATAATAGGCTAAGGAATAATCCATCAGCATTTGAATTCAGATTTCACTTCTGCGTGAAGATGAATTCCTTCATTTAGGAAAAAAACCCAAATCCAGTTTAGCAAATGCTAACTTTGTGGTTCCAGGCATTTAATTTATTCATTGCAAGTAACTAAATTCTCAAGCCTGGGAACTTTCTAGGACTTCTAACTATTTTTTGGTTACAGAGATATTCTTGTCCGAAATAGTCAGTGCTCCTAGAGGATAAATTTACAGTGTTTGCAAACTCCTAAGCGCTACTTCAAATTAAAGTATCAAGATATTGCCCTTGGGAATAGGGAAAAAACTGAATTAGCATTTCTTGATGTTGCCTAAATTTTACTATTCAGTATATAAGGGGGAAAAAAAAAAAAGGATATAGAGTGTATACATATACTTACTACATCTCCTGCCTTACCTTGCCCAATCTAGTCTTAAAGAAGGTTTATTCCTTGTTCAGGAATAATGCCTTTAGTAGTGAAACATGAATGGGAAGAATGTATCCCACAACTACTTTTTAACGGCAGCTTCATCTTGGAGAAAATAAAAAAGAGAAGTACTGTAATTATTTAATCTAGAAAGAAAGATAATCTGTAGAAAACAATACTGAGTGTGAAACCATCAGATGTTGCATTTCAGAATAAAAGAGCTAAATATATCTAGGCATATGAGAAATGTGTATAGCAGAGGTCTTGAGGTAGATGGGGAAGAGAACTAGTTTTTGATTCCATTAATTAAAATATTGCCTTAAAGCTTGGAGTAAATGTGATCTCTTCATTGTTTCTTTGTTTAAATTATGTCTGCTACAGGCTGAGACTTTTTTAAGCAGAGAAGTCAAGTGAATTTTGAGAGAAGTATTTTTAGTCTGTTAAGCCTACAATTGACTTTCTGTATCTCAGTGGTTGGCTTGTTTACCCGGCAGTAATAAAACATCTCTGGTTTTGGAAAACTAACCCAATATTGCCATATTTAGACAATCAGCCTTGTTTATATTTTTGCATTAGTACAAAATTACTTTCTCATAGATCTATGCACCCCTGTGTAAATGAGCATGGGACCATGTATATACCTCTGCCTGATGTGGAAGAGAACAGATCTGTAACAGAAAGCCTTTGCATGTGCCTATCTTAGGCTGTCACCTCAGCCACTACGCAGGTTCCTTTTTTTAGTATTAACCATTTCCTCACTGGCAGTGACATTTTCTTATCTGAAACTGGTCCTGACAGAATCATAGAATCAGCTAGGTTGGAAAAGACTTCTAAGATCATCAAGTCCAACCATTATCCCAGGACTGCCAAGTACACCACTAAGCCATGTCACTGAGGGCCCCATCTTCATGGTTCTTGAGCACTTCCAGGGACAGTGATTCCACCACTGCCCTGGGCAGCCTGTTCCAATGCCTGACCACCCTCTCGGGGAAGAAATTTTTCCTAAAGTCCAGTCTAAACCTCCCCTGGTGCAGCTTGAGGCCATTACCTCTTGTCCTGCCACTTGTTACTTGGGGAAACAGACCAGCCACCTCCTCTCTCCAGCCTTTCAGGTAGCTGCAGATGTGTAATATGGAAATGTTTTTTCCTATCCATAAGTTACGTTGGACTGTTCCATGCACTGTCACATAGTTTTGGCAATGAATGAGGTGACCACACTCTGGAAGTTGAAATTCAACCAGAACTGTTCATTTTACTCAAAATTCATCACTTATATTGGCTTCTTTTGTTTCCTATTCTGTTTGTTCCTTGCTGACCTGCTGTTTTTTTCTTTTGCATATCAAATTGCTTTGACTGTAGTAATATGCTGAGACCCACTATTTTTATAGGAATGGAGTATACTTTTTTTTCTTTATTGCTATAAGCGTGTCATATAAAATAGCTGGCAGCCTCCTGCATTATGCAGAGCAGAAATAAAAACCCTGCTTTTGTTGCAATGGGTGGAAATTATTTCAGGTGAAATGTTAAATGTAAATTATAGATTATATAATTTTGATTACAAGATGATCTTTGCATAAAAACAGTAATATGGAAATAAGTAAAATAATTGTTTCGACAGCTTAAATTACTTGTTTACTGTTTCTTTTTGAAAAATTGATATCTTTGAATATTTTCCACTTTTGATGAGGCAGATTTTATCATCGTCTTTTTTGCCAAAGTAACATTTCTCCAGCCTCAGGTATGGCTCCTATTACAGCTATGATAGACTTAATTATAGAAAGGGAATAACTGCTGGCTTAGAACTGATTTAAAATTGCAGAAGCTATTTGACTAAATTTCAATGCTGATTCTACAAACAACTCCATATGTTACATTTCTGATCCTAGCTGAGCCCCGTGAAGTGAGCTGCATTCCAAACTGGGCACCATCTCTACAGGGACGGAAAGAAGATCAGCCCTGTTCTAGCATTCATATTAATTAAAATATTTCTTCTTGCCTGTGATTCAGTGTAAGAGCAACAAATATAGATCCTAGGGATAATGCAGTGCAAAACCAAAATCTGTCCTGCTTTGCTCCTTTGGAAGTCATTGATTTCCATTCAAGCAGAATTAGTACTGAGCTCTTTTAACCCATTCCTGCCCCTTAATAATTTCTCATTTCCATTTCTGGACTTTTCTGAGAGCCTGATTAAAGCTATCCACTAGATTGCATTGCTTAGGTCACACCATTTCATTACTGACATTGTTCCTTTGTGGTACTTTAGTGTCCTAAATGTGTCTATAACTTTCAAGGCTCTTTGACACTCCCCTTATGGACAGAGTAGCTGTCAGGTGTTAGAAAGTGTTTGTGAAGATGTGTAGAGCATCCTGGAGATGTCAGATGCTCTTTAACTCACCATAAAATGTGGCCTCTAGACGGCATTACAGGTTAATTGAGCTGAATCAGTTTATGTTATTGTAAGTCTTTCTCATGAGATAGCTTCAAAACTTAGATTTTGAACAAGCTGACAGTTACAACCTTGTGCAAAAATTATTTCTTTTTTACTTCTTTCATTTTCATCTAAATCCTTCATAAAGTGTATTGGGATTTATGTGTTTATTTTGCTTTAGAGAATTAAAATGTTGATGTCATAGAACTAAAGGGAAACAAAGAAGAATTCCAAGGCAAAATGGCTTGTGAAGGGGTCACAGGGGTACTTTCAGTCATCCCCATTTGCTTAGCTGCTTGTAGAAAGTCTGACTAGCATTGGTGTATATGATTATATTATAAGCTGCATATATAATACTATGTACAACCATTATAAATACCTACTGCTGCTTGATATTAATATGCATATTGCTAAAAAAGACCAATTAGACATATTACAGAGTCACAGACCTGAACTTTTTCCAGCAGCTGTAGTCTTATGGGGAGGCTGTCATGTTCCCCAGGAGGAAACGGACAGCAAAGAAACACTCCTCTCTCCTCATGTAAGAGGCACAGGCAGCTGTTGGTAGCCTAGCTTCCTTATTCAGAAGCATTAATCTTTCCAGTACTCCTCTTGCAGCATGAGAGAGGCAGTGGGAGTGTTCTCTCTTGTGCTGAGAGAAGAAATTACCTCTCTACCAGTTTTCCAGTGCATGAGGCTGATGCCTAGTGTTTCAGCTGTATCGCTGTGCTTGCTGTCCATAGGTAAATACTGGTGAGTGCCATCTGAGCGTGCCATAGAATGAATCACTGCTGTTTGTCAGAGTGACTGAGCACTCAGTGCTCAGTATGATATTGGTTCATATGCTTTCAGAAAAAACTCCTGAAAACGTTTCTATGGACTTTCTTTCATTACATACCTACATTTTGGGATCTGAGAAAAGCAATCCTAGATGAACTGTCCAAGCTCATTGCAGATGTTTGGTTTTTTTTGCTTCCTTGATTGATGGGAGAATAATAGTTTTGTTTATCTTCTGCTGTCCAAGGCAGCTGGTAATTTCTATTCTCTTTTTCTCTCTAGATTTGTTTTCTGCAGGGCAGATTGGAATCACAGACCTAATTGTCTCCTACTTTATATCCCTTGCAGCCACTCATAGGTGTGTGTATAGTGTCACCTTACCAAAATGGCAATGCTTTACAGAGACATAAATTAGAAGGCACAAGGAGTACAAGCAATATCAAGAGCAAGATAGGAGATAATCAACTCCCAGGGAGAGAGAGGAACTATGTTTAACTGTCGTACCATCTGGACATGACTATTTGTGAGTGCTTATGAGTTTAAAATATCTGTAGGTGCTGAGGCATCTCAAGGTTCAGCTGCATATGCCACTTTCATGCGAGGAGCAGCTGAGTCCCAGATCAGAGATTTACTAGCTGTTAAAGGGAGATACCCCTTAAGAGACTGGAGCAGACAGATCAAACTTCTTACTTTTGAGAAGCTGCCTCTATGAAAGTTTTTGGTTATTTTCTTCCCCTCCAGCCTGTCCTTTGCATAAACCTATGCCAGCTTTGATGTTTGGCTGTGTGTGAGGACAGGTGAAATGCAGTTGTGCAAGGATATTGCCTGTACTGGTAATAATACAGAGCTCTTTGTTGGAAGGAGTTGAGAAAAAGCTGGCTGTAATCTGCTCAGGCTGAAAAAGGCTGAATACAAAGCTTTAAGTCTTATAAAAGCAGGCTGCACAAAGAAAAAGACCCTGAGGAAGGCTTGTAACAGCAATGTCCTATTGAGTAACCAGTGAATCATCACACTGACACCATGATATAATTAAACCCCAATTTTTTTGATTGGTTTATTACAAAAATCGTGTATTGTGTCTCATCATTTTCACAGCTGTGCAACACCAGTCACTTCAAAATTCCTTAATGGGTTCCTAATCTTGGAATACCACCTCTGACTATCTTTTGCCCCAGCCTTATTTTTATGTGCTTCAGTGGAAGGACAGCATAATGGCACTTAGAATAAAATGTGCCTGCACTGCTAAGAACATAATAAAGGTTTTGTTGTGCTGCCATATAGCTGAGCCAAGACCTAAGACAGTGCTGAGGTGAGACATTGCTGCAAACTCTTTACTGAGGCAACTAAAAGGTAGACAAAAATAATTTCTCACAGGTCAGCTCATTAAGGATGCTACTAAAGTACAAGCAGAAACAGGCTCCCAAGTTACTTTTTCCTTTCCTTTTCTCTTTTTCTTGGGACCTGAACCAAATTTGCTTAATGAGCTTTGGCATGAAAAATGTTCTTTGTTTCTTTCTTCCTACTATTGTCTATAAAAATAGAGCTGAGGGAGCAAGGTAGAGTACCTGGCAAATGAGTATGTTCAGAGAAAAATGACCATTAGTAGAGAATTGAAAGTGGCAAAATAGCTCTTCCTACTTTCTCCAACACCCACCTCAAGATAAAGCAAATGTCAGGGCACAGTGAGGTTGGGGGGGCCAAGTGGCAGGGTCTTCCCTAGGGCAGGCAAGGTCTTGTAGCCATGGATGCCACTGGCTCAACCAGCAAGCAGGGCAGGCCCCTGGGGTTTTTTGCCACTGGTGAGTGAACTGATACCCAGCATTTACAGCTGAGAGTTGCCTCCAGTCTTTTGTTTTTTCAAACAAACAATTTCATGCATTAATTTTTCTTACATAATCTTTTTCTGTACTACTTTGAAGGACAAGGAGTCTGTACTCTTGCTAATTCCTATTACATTTACACTGTAATTATGTCATTCAGTGATTCAGATGTATTTTACCACTTACCTGGAAGATGTTACATACCTCTGCTGAAACACCCATTTGTGGCCTGGACAGTATTACACTAGTATTCTAGTGTTGGAAGGGTTCTGTGAGCTGTGTAACACACTGTGGTTAGTCTGCAATGCTTTCTTTGTTGGCAAAGCTGGCCCACAGAATTTCTGCCTCTCCATCGTATCCTGTGCCCTAGCAAAATCATTCCCGTGTCTGTGCTGCAGTTTGCTCAGTTGTGCTCAAGCAGGTTTGTGAGGCTCTGCAGAAAACAAGATCTGGTCTGGTTTAGGTTAAAAAGAGAAGTATTTTTGAAATCTGCGCCACTTCAGGGTGTAGCATAGATCTAGCTATGTGGGTCTACAAAATCTTCCCTGACCTGAGCAAATACTTACCGGCTTGGTAAAAATTTAATCCAGTTCTGTACATAATCTGCCCTCAAGGGTTTATTCTGTTTAAGGAAGATTTTAAAAAGTACCGAGCCGATAAGTCTGGTTTTTAAGAAGTGTCAGCTTCGTATTCTGGAAGCAATTTACTGCTGAACAAACTCTTAAGCACTGACAGTTAGGGGAGATGAATGCATGGTAAAAAAAGGACTTTTAGAAATGAAGAATGAATGAACGTCTTTGCATTTTAAACATACTTCTGAATTTCAGATACTACAGGTTTTAATTTTTTGAAGAACTGAACATTCACTGAATTGCCGCTTACAGGTTCTGAGAACAAGTCCTTTTATTTCCCTTCCAAACAATGCCAAATTAAACAGTCTCATGCTTGCTCAAAGCAGCATCGGCATTACAGCACTGTCATTGTTACTCAGTCAGCACTTCAGGTCAGTCTCCCTGTTCTGCTAGCCTGCCTGCACCTGGAAAGGGTCCCACTGCCTGCAGGTACCTTGGCAGGAGATGAGCAATATTTAGCACAAGGATAGCTGTTCGGATAACCACTAGACCAAACAAATGCAGGAGCGTGTGGACACGTTCTGCGTCAGAAGAACTGCACATGATGAAGGGATGATTTCAGTTTTCAAGGTCTGGAAATAGGATTGCAAATTTGCTGTAGTCCCAATCAGATAGCTGTATGGAGTTGTCCTTCTCCACACAATACCTTCAGGCTACTGGGGGACTTCTGATTTTCTTCCCTGTTGGGAAAAGAAGGGGGAAGAATGACCCGGCTTACAGGTTCCTTTCTTTTTCTCCTGGCTGTTGTTTATTACATGTCTTTCACATGAGAAGGAATAGGCATTTCTAAGCTGAGTGAGGAAAGCATACGTTCCCAGACAAGAGGACTTTGGCAAAACTAGGGAAGAACTATTGGTTTTCCCTTGACAAATTAAGTAGACATCTCACACTTCACCTTCCCTTTCCCTCCCTAAGTCTGATTTTCTAATATATGAATGAGCTTGTGATTAGATGAAATAAATTCACTCTGTCTCTAAAAGGCACAGTAACTATTTAAAACAGCTAAATACAGAATGCACTCATTTACTTGCAAGAATCTGAAAAGATTTTTCCATGGCTCTACTTCAGGAAACTATACCATATTAGCTATAAATTTTAGTTTCTCCAGTTGTGTTTTCTCCTTATATTTTAAGAACAAGGCTTTCCAAAATGCTGCTAACAAAGATATCTTGCCGGCTTTCTTTTTTAATTAGGGTTTTCTGCCTGCCTTTGCAAAGAACAAACGTGTCTCGACAGTGCCATCTAGTGGCAAAATCTATACGAGGCCCCTGAGCGAGCAGCCGCAGCTGAGCTAGTCAGCCAGCCGGCCACTTTCTGTTACACGCTGGTTGATGACTGATGCTCAGACCTGTACTTTTTGGGAGGCCTCCCTGCAGGCGACTTGAAGCAATTTCCAATCCAGGTGAGAGAATACCCCTAGCAGTTTGCACAGGAGACGATGACACCACCCATGTTGCTCTAGGAGAAGAGATCCATGCTTTTAGTTCAGTTGCTAAGACAGATTTGCCCTTTGCACACCTAAAAATATTGTCTGTGTAATGAAACCAGGAAGGAAGGTTGGTATCTTAGAAGAAAGAGTGTTCTTTAAGCTAGCCTGACACAGGAAGTCAAACTACATGAGAAAAATACATGAGCACAAGGATTATGAATTTGTACTTTGTGGGGAACTGGTACACCGAGTGCAGAAGAATGTTGTCTCTGTTAGAAGAGATAATGGGAAGTAGCCAACCAGTGGGATATTTTAAAAAAGACAGGGGAAAATATGTTTGTTTGTTTGTTTGTTTGTTTGTTTTTCTGTTTTCCAAATAATTTCACTTTACTTATATTTGTGCTACTGTGTTCTGGTGTGTTCACCACGTTGCAGAAGCGCAGCTCACCACTCATGAAGATATGGATCATCATCTTGATTTTTCATCTGGCAGCATGAGGTGTATCCTCTCAGCCAGAAGAGGAGAGAGGAGCATATCTGTAAACAGTGCACATGGTTGCCCAGCAGCACTGAAGAGTTTAGAATGAATGTAAATACAGGAGCTAGCTTGATTCTTGAGGGAAAACTTTTATGGAAATAAGATACAACTATGAATGCAGTGAGATACCCTAAAACCATATTCCTTGGGCTCCTTTCTAGAGGTGCTAGTCTCAGGCTCTAGAACCAGGTCATTGAAGTTACTGACCATTTTGGAAAGAAAGCAGGAGAGAGCAGAGTGGGTTTTGTACTACTGATGTTCAATCCATGCTGTTTCACAGCCATTTATGATCTTTTGCCCTACTGTTCTATTAAAACTCCCCTCTCTACCTGCAGACTTATACTGGGAGTTTACACTGCAGCAACTAGTGCTAGTAGAGGAGACAGAAGCCCACTTAAGTCTTCATACTTGGAAGAAGAAAAAAAAAATATTCAGAAACAATTACATCAAACTGGGGATAATTTTATCAAAACTTACAAGTTAGCAGAGTATGAAACTCATCAAACATCATACATCCTCTTTATGAAACCAAAACAAGCCACACAAATGATCATTTCCATCACAACTGCTAATCAACTGCTATATCTAATTGCATTTTCAAGAAGCTTTGAAGACATATTTTCCTGGGTTCAGCAGTAGCAGTCATTTTTCTCCTTCTTAGTAGCTGGTGCAGCGCTGTGTTTTTGACTTTCAGCCTG
>JAOEHY010014719.1:0-54828 GCA_025447955.1 Psilopsiagon aurifrons
TGAACCCATTACCCCTTGTCCTATCACTGCAGTCCCTAATGAAGAGTCCCTCCCCAGCATCCCTATAGGCCCCCTTCGGATGCTGGAAGGCTGCTATGAGGTCTCCACCAATTTAATTTCCCCACTTGCAGTTTTGCATACCTGCCTGTAAATTAAGCTTGTTTTCTTCTTTATCAACATGTGAATGTCCCTTATCAATTGCCAAATTAAATTCCAACTTTAACGTCTCTCTCAGTATTCTTCAAAGCCTAGGCACTAGGCGTCTGTCCCTCCAATTACATACCCAGCTAATCCCAGGATGCATGCCAAAAACTAGGTTTCCTTCTCCTCTTGTCTCCTAACTTATCATTACTCTTTGTACGGTTTTCAAAAGGACAGTAACTACTTCAAAGGAGGTGATGGTCCTTGTGAAATCATCAGCAAGAATCACATTTAGAAGCTGTTGAGAAAGAAATTTGGAAGATCCAGTAATATATGTCACTTCAAACTCTATGGGGTTTAAATCCATCTTCTGTTTTCCAGAGCACAGCAGCCATGGCAAAACATAAAATGTGGATTTGGAGCCCACCACAGCCCATGTCTTGTAGGCTTGGGGCAGGGGAGAGTCCCCCAGTGAGAGAGCACAGAGGTGTGGGAGTCAGCAGGGGTCATCTATTGCAAATCAGAGGTGCTACAGGTCTCCCTGCTGCCCAGTGGGCTTATCCTAATGACTCACAAGCTGCTGAGCACTGACCTCCACTCCAGTTATCTCCTTGCTCCTCCTTGAATAAGCACTGTTTTAATAATAATGAGCCATAAAGGTTACTGACTCATCCTTTCTCTTCCATTTAAGGAAATTAATATGTCAATTATCTTAAGCATCACATAGCTCAAAAAAAACCAAAGATTCCTGTCAAGGGATCCACTGTGCTGCCCGGTATAAAGTGGGAAACAACCTTCAGGTGTCAGTTCCCAGCCAACACATTTGTACATGTTATAATTAGATACTGGTTTTGTTGCTGCACAGTCCTACTGTCATGGTGCTTTGCACTGTAAACCCACTCAAACTGTGTGACCTGGCCAATGACTCTGACCTTTTCTCATGAATGAAATACAATATGAGTTATTTTTGCAAGAGCTGGTGCCTCTGTATGCTTTTTTATCCCCCTTAATGATGTCATGCAACAAAGATCACTTTATTAAGCATAGGGAGGGAAAACCAACAGTGGCCTATTGTAGCATATACTGGGAAATCTTTTTTTTTCATGGAAGTGGTACATGATAAAATCCATTTTGACTCTGTTTCACATTATGTGGCAACAAGAGAACGAACAAACAGTGATAGCTACCCTTCCTGTGCAAATACACAAAATAACACAGTTAATAAATGTTTCCCTTGACTTTGCCTCCCTCGCACTCACAGCCTTGGAGCCCTCTGGTATCTTTAGCTACTGATACCAGGCAGCTCTGACCAGGACAATTGCTGGTCCCTGTGCCATGCCTGTCCCTTAAATGTTTCAAGGGGCCCTCACATGGGCAGCAGACTTGCTGGGGGACATCTCATGCTGACAGCTATGTCTCTTGGGTGAAAGGGCAGTGCTGGTGCTGAGGCATGAGCATGGGGTACTCAGCTTTTGCTGGGTATCGGGGTGCCAGGGCATTTCTCCAAACCTGTGATTGCAAGAAACAGAGACAGGGAAGGAGACAAAGTGGTAACTGTGTCTAAATGGAGCTGATTGCTGTAGGCAGAAATGCCCCCACCATGTGTAAGTACTATGTGTGGGCATTGTGAGCTTCTCAGCAGACACCACCCAAAAATATCCTTTTAAAAAAAGAAGAAAAGTGGCAGATGTTGACTGGTGACAAGGAAGAACCTATAGGAGGGCATCAATCATAAGCAAAAAACCTGGAAGTGGGCAAAAAAGGCAACTGCTCAAAAAACCACCTGTAATAACTCTAGCAAAAGCTGGTACCCAAGGGCTTGAACACTTGAAAGAGACGAATATCCGTAAGTCTTGTTTTTCTTTCCATTACGAATCCTGTCATGTTAAAAGTGGTGAAAGCCTGCAGTTCATATTTAGTAAGAACTTTCTTTGGTGGATCTGAGTGTGCAGACATGTAAGGGAAACTGAGCAGCAGTCTCAGCACAGGTGCCCAAAGACTTGTCTTCTTACTAAACCTCTGGGTTTAGTAAACAGTGTCCCTCCTTGATGTGCACCTTCTTCCACCTCTTCCCCTAGACCATCCCAGACATGATAGCACTCCAAACCACAGCACCGCAGAGGCAGAAATGGTCTCGTCCCCACCACAACCTGACCCTGCCTGGGTCAGGACCCAGCTCCTGCCCGCAGCCAGCCGGGCGCCAGCTGGGATAGATGCCAGCAGTGGAAACAGCAGCCTGGCTGACACCTCACCGGCCCAGGGCAGCCCAGGGCAGAGCTCAGCTCCTCAGGTTGAGCGCCACAGCAGAAGTCTGCAGGGCAAATTGCGGCATGCTACCTGGCGCTCAGTGGGAGGCATGGATGTGCAGCCATGGGCCTGCAATTTACATTTAAAGAATTCATAAAAATTCCAGGCCACAGAGCGTCTGTGGGGTTTATAACCTTGACATTTTTTTATCACCCCCTGGCTTGTTTTTTTCCCCTTTATAACCAAACAAACCCATACAAATTAGTATTTGAAAGTATGCAATTAGCAAGCAGCTCCTGCAGCTATGCAGTCCTCCTGCCACACTGTTTCCCAATGGGGGGAAATCAACAATAAGGAACAAAGAAAAGAATTTGCTGCCTTGTATTAATGACTGCTGTTTGAGGACAGAATTTGTATTTTAAATGAATAGCTTGCTGAGGACAAAGAGGTCAGAACTGCATTTTATGGTAGCGATAGAATAGTAGGAGGACAGAAGAAAGGCGAAAGCTGCAAGCAGACAGGCGGAACAGCACGCTTGGCTTGCTGGAGAGGCTGGGACCAGCACCCTGCCACGCGTTCAGGAGTCAAAACATGGGCATGGTCCTGCAAGGTGGGAGAGCACAGCCCCCAGCCAAGCCAATGAGCTCCATGGCACACAGCATGTTTTGGGTAAGATCAGCTCAGCCCAGTGATCCCCCCTAAACCGTTCCCTTCTGCAAAATCATATGGATCCATCTCCTTGCATATGGATTTTTTTCCCCCAACTCTGATGCCCTGAATGTGCACTGTCCCCCAAGACTCTGCCTGTGGATATGCAATAGGACCCTGCTAACATCCAGCAAGAAAGCGTGTGCCTACATGTTGAGTGCAGCTCCCTGGAAATGTGCTGTTTTCTACCTTAAAATCTTCAAATTGCTTAAAATTAAATCTAAATTGAGAAACCCAAATGAAACCTGGTGCTGGTTGAAGTTATGCTGTAAAACTCCAGCCCTTATCCATGGGTATTGATAAATACCTTTAGGAGAACTCATCCTAATGGCTCTCTGGTCCTTCAAGATAAGCCAGTATGGGACTATTTTAACCAATGAATTGCAATGAGAATGTAATAGGTGCACCACAAATGATGATAAAGCTAGCCAGAAAGGAAAGTCAAAGTCTCCAAAAGAGCCCTGGGTTCCCTGAGGTGGACACCCCATTGGGGTACTACATGAGCAGAGCAGTCAGCTTATAGCCAACTTCTGCAAAGCTGTAAAGAGAAGTAACAGGCTTCTCCAAGCACAAGGGCTTGTGCCATTAACCTTTCCTTGTGTGAAACAGGACCACGATCCCACCTGGGCCACCTTTGCCCAGGGACATCCCTAACCTCCTGAGGAGCCTCCTTGCTGCTTTGGGCTGCAGCACTTGGTCTGTGCAGCTTTGTGAGGACAAGGCCATCAGCAAAAGAGCACTGGTACACCACCGGAGAGAGGGTGAAATTTAGCACCTTGCCCACACCATCTCTCTGTTTCTGAAGAGTTTATTCCTGGCCTTCTCCTCCTCCTCCTTGGGCTCCTTCACATTGCTGCTGTCACCTCCTTCACACTGCACATCTCCTGGCTGCTTTTCCGGGTGCCTACAACCAGCAGGGTCCTGGCGTGTTTGCACCCATTTAAGTCTTTCCTCAGAGGACAGATATCTCCCTTGCCCCAGCCTTGATGCAGTTCTGACTCCAGGGTAAAGCTTCTGAGGAAAAAGTAGTCTGTTAGAGCTGAGTGTCTGCTGAGCTCTTATTGACTATAATAAGGCAGAGAATAACATTTCATTAAGTGCATGTTTCTGCCAGTGTAACAAGCCCTTACCTGCAATTGTGTGTGAAGCACAAATGGCCTAAAGGCATCACACCTGAAGGAAAAATTCCAGTCCCTTCAATAACGTATTAACATTTTTAGCATACATTCAAAATGCTTAATGCAGTAGGAAAAACACGTGTCCTGGACTCAGCAGCCTTGATAATTCATACGAGACAAGAAGGAAGGCTGCAGCTTTCCATCAGTGATTTCCCAGTGTGAATTGTTTTCTGAAATGTTCAAGCCAGGACAGAAATCAGAAAATCATCTGGAAAACAAGGATGGCTGAGCAAGGAAATGCACCTTTGAACCAGAGTAGTTCTGAACATGTTCCTGGAAGGAGTGATTGTAAATCTGTGAGCCAGTCCTCTGCCACCCTGACCCCACACCACTGTGCTTCTGCTACAGTGAATTACCCAGTGGCTCAGAGGTGCCTGAGAATCACTCTTGGCTTCTCCCCAGGCACTTAAGCTATGAAAAGGAGTAGCTAAAAAAGTATCCCTTTAGATAGGTGCTCCCATGGTACAGGTTAGTCCTTGAGCTGAGTAGAGCTGGCATATAACCCAGCTCTGGGCAGGGAGGGGTGGGAAAAGGTGTTATTTCAGGAATCCTCATCTGGTAGGATTGGCAGGCTGTTAATAGTGTATCTTGGCTGTGACAGAGCTGGAGGTTGTGCTGGTGTTGGACAAGGTGCTTCCTTTACTGCTTCCTCCTCCCATGGTGGCACCCAAGGTGCTGCACAGAGTCCTGGCTCAAGTGTCCCCATGGTGGGTGGTTGAACACGCCTGGGGCACCTTGCTCTGGGTCTTGACATGAACCAGCTCTGCCTGCACGGAGCACCAAATGGACCTGCAAGAGCAGCTGAGTGCCTGTCACAGCTTCAGTGGAACTTGTAAGCTCTCCCCAGGTGCTGGGGGGACTGGTGACAGCTGGGCATTATCTATGGGCAAGGTTCTGAGTCCCTTTCTGCTGCTGGAGCCCTCCTGAGAATAGGTGGCATCCTGTCATGCAGCAATCCTTCCCCAGCCCCACCATAGGCTTCTGAAACAATACAGCAATTTTAGCCTTGATTTTTCAATTCTTCTTATCTTAAAACTGCAGTTCACTTCTGACTCAGAGGTATCGATATGAGAAAGGTACATGGGAACAGTTAGACCAGCTCAGGGATGTGACTTGCGAAGCTGACTTAAGTTTTTGCCTTTTTTCAGTGCTTGTACAAAGGTTTCACCAGCCTACAGCCTAAAGGTTGGCCTGTAACACCTTAAAATACCCTGCACAAACTGTGCTGAAGTTCAGCAAAACCAATTTGCATGGCACAAACAAGAGACTTGAAGCAGGAATTCTTGAAAAATGCTATTAATGTCTCAAACTTGAACTATTTTCCTTTTTGCTGGGAAATCATTCTGCTTAAAATAGAACAGGCAGAGAGACAGTGGATAGCTTTTTTAGCAGTTCCTGAGCCACAGGACATGAGTAAATTTTGTTCTGTTTTGGGGTGGCTTAGAAAAGCCTTTCAGCCCTTGCATGTAGGTGAGCTTTCCATTTTGTAGAAGAGAAAATACAGAGACTGCTGGTTTCTGATTCCACTTTCAGCCTCTGTACAGCTGGGGAGATGAAGATGTATGTTTTGCATCCATTTTCCTCCACATTGCGTTAATGTGAACAAAATACATTGGTGGTGAGTAAATAGTGGACTTAGCACAGCAGCCCTGCTTGCATGAATAAGTCTTTTAAGCTCCTCTGCCCTTTCTGCCCCATGGCTGCATAGATAAATAAAGAAAAGGCCTTATTATATTTGCAGTGGCTAAAACTAAAGGTCTGTGCTAAACCAAGTAAACTAAGCTTTCTCACTCATCCCCTATCATTTGCTGCTCCTTGAATCCATTGGCTTAGGCTCTATAACCTGGTAGGAGAACACTATTCTGGGTATTAAAGTGGAGATGCAGTTATGTACTGACAGTGGTAGGTTCTCTGCCAGAGACAGAGCCCAAAGCCTTGCAGCTGATATGCTGCAGCCCCCTCATTCATATAAATAGACAGAGTGCTTTATCCAGATTGGTTTTTTTTATAGTTGCTGAGTTGTTGTTAGAAGGGGAGAGAATATGCAACAAATTTTCACACTTGAAAGCCCATTGCTTTGAACATGGTCAGTTGGGATATAATTGTTTGACAGTAATTCTGGAAGAGGGAAAGTCAGTCACCCCTTGCCTATTAGCCATCC
This sequence comes from Psilopsiagon aurifrons, assembly GCA_025447955.1. Taxonomy (NCBI): domain Eukaryota; kingdom Metazoa; phylum Chordata; class Aves; order Psittaciformes; family Psittacidae; genus Psilopsiagon; species Psilopsiagon aurifrons. The sequence goes on from JAOEHY010014719.1 coordinate 6,436, forward strand.
ACCCATCCATCCATCCATCCATCCATCCATCCATCCATCCATCCATCATTCAGGCAAGGGCTGCCATGTTTTTGGAAAGAAAAAAGACATAAGAGGGGAAGAAAGACTACTATGCCCCAGCATCGGAATCCTGAATCCCATATCCTTCTTACCTCAAAGCCCCATCTCACATCCCACATGCTGCAGAGCTCAGGCTTGCCCCTCACATGCGTCTCCATTCCCTGCAAGTTAGCATCCCAATCCTGCTCACAGCCGCCAGCGCTTCCCAATTGAGCCACTGCACTGTTCAGTCCCCCTTTCCCAGAGCCTTCCCATCTCCTGCATCTCCACACCAGGGCTCCCCACTTCTCCTCCCTCAGGTCCTGGCAGTCAATCCCTCCTCTCCCCTACAGCCTGTTTGGTCCTCCTGCCCTCTCCCGCAGCCCTGCTGTTGTCCCCTCCCTCCCTTGTCTCTTATTGCTGTTACCTCCATGGCCTGTCCCTTGGTGGGCTCACAGATCCTGTGTCAGTGGGTGAAATCCCAATCTATGGCACCGTGTATCTTTCAGGAGCTCCACAAGACCATGGTCTCCCTTAAGGGCAGCCAGATTTTCCAGGAGATGCAGAGCTGGAGCTGGGACATCAAAGTCCCAAATGGCTTACACCTGCCCAGAAGAGAAACTTTGCCTCTCACTTGTCCTGACCTCCCTGCCACTGTCTGGACTCCCTTGCACTATACCACTCCTCTTTCAGGAAAGTGTTTTGCTTTCCTTTCAGGAGTGGAAGAAACTGCAGGCCCTGAGCCTCCAGCCCTGTGCCCTCAGTCACCATAAAGTGTTTAGGAGCCAAAATCAGGGGCTGCAGGGCACAGTGAAGGTTCTGGAGATGGGTGAGATGAAAACCCTCAGCATCCCTCAAAACAATGTGAGAAACATGCAGCATCCCTCAGATGCTTCAAATTCCACTCTTCAAAGAGACTTAGATACCTGACTGCTAACCCCAGCTCTTGATACCTTCAGCAGAACGTAGGTGCCCAGTGCCACCCCAAGGTAGCAATCAGCATCTTTCTTCACCCCTGGTGCCTTTCAGCTTAGTAAATCCTGTGCTCAGTAAATCCTCACACCTTGCAAACCTTTGGGTTTGCAGACTTGGAGCAACTACTATTTGCTGTTCACCAATGGCTCGTGGCCACAGAAATAACTCTGTGGCCACAAGCCTCATCATGCCTTCAAGGTACTCAGCGCCTCATCAGCGCAGAGCATGGAGCACAAAATAAATTCAGTCCATTTTTTTATATCATTCCAGTAATTCCTCAAGGGATGAGACTGTCTCAGTGTGCGGGCAGACAAAGAGCCAGCACTAATGCAGGGTTTCATCCTTTCTGCACTCGCTGTCCTTAGAGCAGAAATATTCCTGCTGTGATAATGGGATTAAAAAGACGGGTATCCAAGCACTAAGAATTAAGAGAATTTTCGATCAAAACTCCATAGAGTTTTCCTTTGAAATAGCTGTGTAAACATGTGAATGATTAGCAGATGGAGATCGAAACTTCCACATTAGTAAACACAAAAAGGACTTGGCAGTTTTTCTTAAACTAAAATGTTATGAATGTAGTGAAGTTTATTTGTAGGCCAAGGCATTATCATAACAGAGCAGAAACTTTTAGGGCACCCAGTTATCTGGCATAATAATTCTGTCTTTACTCATTAACAAACATCAGCAGGTCTGTGCTGTGGACACCAATATTGGGAAGTGTCGGGTACAGTGGCTTCTTTGTGAATGAAGGGTCTTTCTCTGAGGAGAACTGGACTGCTGGTAATTATCTCCATGTCTTTGATCTATTTACTTTGCACATATTTCATCTGTTTTGGTTTGTTACTTGCATTTCAATGATCTCTCACATTATGGAGCAATTCCTTCTGTTGGGAAAATTGCCTTACCCTTTCCCATGGGAGTATAGCAGTGGACTAACTACTCCTCAGAGATGACAGGTCCATTTTTTTACTTCTGTGAGCATGACTGCACTGATTTAAGGAATGTGCCTGTATACAGCTGAGGAATTCAGTTTGCTCTTATGAAGCCTCTGTGTGCATTTATAGCAAACTGCAAACTCTCTTTGGGTTGCCAAGCTATTTGCCTGCTCTCTCAGCTTTAAAGGTAAAATGGTAGGCAGAGATAACAAAGGACCACTGTCACTAAAGATCTATCTCTTACTCATCAAAAGCAAGATCATCTCTATTTCTAACTGCTGGCTAAACACTTCATTGTATTTAACACAATAATTATGGTAAGACCGAGTGTGTATTTGATTGACCTCAATTTTTCCCAAGAACAATTCTATAAACATTCGCTTGTTGTGAACTTGAGCTTAAAATAAAAGGGATGCTTCTTCATTTTTTTTGCCATGACAGATGATAAACCCATGCTGACAGCATGGCAGTCAAATATCCCGTTCCTTCTATCACCTCTTTTCAGATTACTGTGGTTGGAACTGGTTGGGAAGCTTTCAATTTCTTCTTCCCACAGACTGTTATTTCTTAGTGTCCGGTGTTTTATCTTTAACAATAATTATTATTATGTTATACATGATGATAGCAAAAGAAGTCTTGAGGAGTAGCAAGTATCTTCTGTATTTTGGGTTTCCAATCTTGAAAAACAACATTGAAAAAAGTACAACAAACAAACTGACTGGAACTACTGAAATCAAATCAGAGTTAATTTTGTATCTGAAAGTTATGGCAGAGTCCAGCTTTAGCTTGCTATATTCCCATACAAATCAGTACCTGCCCATTCCCAAATCAGTGCCTCACCTCAGACAAAATTAGCTCTGGGTAGACCTATACCAGAGAGACTGAGTTCACGACTAGGAGAAGCTAAGGGCATATTACCAGAAGGCAAGTTTTGTCACCCCGTCACTGCAGGAGAGGGGCAGCAGGGTTCTGCTGTGTATACTGGAGCACAGGGTCAGCAAGAACAGGGAGGAGTATGCTTGCCCAAGTGTGCCTGCCCTGTGTGGGAAACGCAATGGGGCTTCAAACTCTCCCCATGCCAGAGCAGAAGGGACTCATGCAACCCAGAGGTTCATCACCAAATATTGATAAAATAGGACCCAGAATCAGCAACTTAAACTGACTCAAAGCTCCTTTCTGATTTTCACAAGCAGAATCCAGAATCACAACCTGAAGCCAGATTTCACTTGCTTCAGCACCAGGGGACAAGTCTACCCAGAACATAATTGAACCTCTTTGCTTGGTAGCTTCAATAATATCAGAAAGAGCTTTTGAAACTTCTGCAATCTAATAGTCTGTGCCAGAGACCACAGCTCTTTGATTTCTTTAAGAGTAATTCACACCCTACAGCAGGAGGCCAGGGCAGTCTCCTGCCCTTAAGTGCTGCTGTGGTTGAAAGTGAAACCACCTCTGTGCCCCAGTGTCACCCTGTCACTAACCACCTCTGGTGTTTGTCTCCCTTCATGGTTCTTCATGCAGGAGAGCCTGAGACTGATTATTGTTGCCCTCCAGGGTGACACTGGAACACAGCATTTTCTCTCTTTTCAGATTTTATTGTCTGAACAGCTGCCCTTGGGCTGTGTCATGCAGCAGATGTATTTGTCTGAGCTAATAAAAGTGTGAAATGCATAGCAAAGAGCATAGCAAAAGGATGTTTTCATAAAATGATGTTTTCACAAAATGATGTTTTCACAAAAAGATGTTCTGGCCTTGCACTGAGTCACATGATGCCCAAGCAAAGGAGGAAAGAAGAGGCAGCATCCCACCAGCTCTCCCAGCTCCAGATCTGAAGCTTGCAGCCAGCTTTGGGGTTGTCCTCTCCACCACTGCTCCACCTGTCCCTCAGCAGCACCTTGGAAGGCAGCAGCCTCCACAGCATTAATCCTCTTTTCACTTGGACCTATCTTTTGTGCCAGAGGATGGCCAAGAACAACAACTAAGGAGTGGCAGTGCATTATAGAGCAGTGTCAGCACTCCGCAAGAGGTAGCCATTGAACAACTCTTTGGGAAGTATCCTGCATCCATTCATCAGCGACTTATTCTTACGGGACATAAGTGCCTTGCCCAGCACCACAGGTAAATCTCATCCTTAAAGAGGATGAGATTTTCTCTTCCAGGCCCCAACAATCAGACTAGCGGCAGGCAACCCTCCAAAGCCCTGTGCCAGGCTGGCTTTTACAACATTAGAGGTTACATGCACTGCGAAAAACTGAGCAGGAACTAGCAGGGTCGTGGCTAGGGATCCCCTTTTGGCAGGACCTACCCTCCTCAACAGGGAGCAAGACCTGAGAGCCCCTTACAGACGTTTCTCTGAAGATACCTCAATGCTCCATCCCTGCCTTGCAGAAGCTCTGCTCTTTCACCATAAGCATGTGCTGCTGTGGCTCACCTATCATGTTAGACCATGTAGTTTTGCCTCAGAAAGGAAAATTCAAAACATTAGTAGTAGGAGAATACAGCTGTACAAAGTTAAATCTCATCCCTTTGACTCTTGAGTCTGGGACTCACATTTTGTCTCTTCCAGGAAAGCAGGAATTCAATTGTCTTTACTGAAATGCTGCCCTTTTGCACTTATTCTATGTCACCAACTGCAAAAATCCCTTTGACTTTGGTTTGAGACAAATCTTGCATTCTTACCAGTCTTCTTCCTCGGCAAGAAAAACTCAGGTCTGCTCAGAGTAACTTGCTTACACAGTTATGTCAGACTGCCCTCTTATGGCAATATTTTAAACTGTAGGTCTTCTGAGGCTTTTCAAAGGTTTTGCAAGTTCAGTTACTGACAATTCTAGTCTTAAAAATTACTGATCAACACGACAGAAGAAGTCATGGTTGCCTGATTCATTTCTGCCCCATACAAGTCCTGTCACCAATTTGTCCTGCCTTGCCCAAGCATGGCCAACCCCCTGGGCAGCAGCTTGGCCGCCATCTGGTGCCCTTGCGCTTGCCCATCCTTCATCCTCCAGCAGGAGTGTGCCTGGCTGGGGTAGGGGGCATTTGGGAAGTTTTCTAACATGCTTGTGCATGTATGCACACATATGCACTGCTCTTTGTATATGTCAGAGAAGCCATCTCAGCTGTGTGAGGACAAGTGTGTAGATGTGGGAGAGGTCTGCACAGGTCAGCAACCTGTGGAAAAGCGGGTGGAAATGAGCAAGCAGGCAGGGCAATGTGCAGCCACATCCCTCTAAAGGATGTTCTGCTCACTTCAGTCTTGGCTATTCCTGCCCAGGGGACTCATCCTACCCTTCACACAGTGCACAGTGTGGGGCTGTGAGTAAAAAGATCACATTCAGAGGAGTTTCTCGCCATTTTAGAGTGCAGGTGGGGAGGGATTGATCAAATCTGTGGATTCACGATGTCTATTCAATGTGCAAACACTTTAAAAACACAGCAGTCCCTCACCTACGACATGCAGTCTACACAAACTGTAGAAAAAGGACTGGAAAGTGGGCACCCACTGTTGCCTTAGGCTTCTCGGTCTGCACTGTAGTGGCTGCCTGAGCACTTAGCGCTTACAGTGGTGGCACTGACTCATGTCCTTCCGCTCCCAGGGCTGTTAGTCTCTAATGAAGACGCTTAGGGACGAGACGGGGCCTTGCAGCATGCCTGAGCTCTACTGACTTCACCCACCAGAGGGCAGCAAGAGGGTTTCACGTAGGCAGCTGTTTATCGCAGCTATTATCATGGCAAACGCGCTCATGTGTGCATAAATGCCTCGAAAGTAGCAGAAAGTGGTTTGTACGCATGACTGCCAAGAACGGGTGGCTCGAGTGACGTTTTGGTTGTAAGGTCCGCCTCAGGAAGGAGCCAAAAGTAGGCCTCTGCCCCAAAGAGGAGTCGGCACAGACCGCTGCTGGTTTCTTATAGGACAGTGCCCTTGGTCTTCTGTAGCTCCGTGACTCGGAAAAGAGCCAAGGACATTACCTGCAGCGTACAGACACTTGTGAATTGCTCATATGCCCAGGCAGAGAAAGGAAGCTATAGTGGCAGTGTTACTTGTACTAGCAGTGACCGGGATAAAAAACTCTCTCATTTCCAGCCATGCAGAGCCAGCGATCATTTAACTCAGACACGTTTACATCCTCCCAACCAGCACCAGCTTGTCTGAGGTACAGCACTCTCCTGACTGCAACAGTTTACAGGCTGGTGAAGGGACATGCATCACCTGCATGACGGTACAGTCCTCTGGAAGGAGTTATTTCCTCCTAGAGATGATTTATAGATAGCAAGGTAGGTGGGGAAGGTGAACACATACTTGACTCATCAACATTTTTTTCAGTCCCATTTGGCACTCAGCTCTCAGTGTACATTGCCTTGCCTGTGTTATGAATAGTCTCAACGTGACCTCTTCTATTTAGATACTCAGCCTGGAAAAGCAATACCCTAGGCTTTCGATTTCTAAACCAGAAGACACACCTGGTTTATGCATTACAGTCTTGCATGGAGTGAGGAGGGAGCCCATTTATACTCCCAAAACAGCAACTTGAAAACTTTTCTAAGGATGTTTTATGAGAAATGGTTATACTGCATGGATGTCAGCAAAACACCTTCCTCTGAAATTAGAAGAATATAAACAAGAAAGCACTGAGTTGCCAAAAGATCAAAATTCAAAACATGAAACCCATGACGAAGCAAAATAAAGGTCTGTTTCCTTCCTAATGAGCAGGTGTCCCAGCTGTGAAAGTGCTTCCCCTAGCAGACTCCCACTTACCTGCTAACTCCTTGGCTTAGGACATGGGGCTGTGCTCCTTGGGGGTTGCTTAGAAGTCATTTCTCTCCCTCAGCCATCTGCTTTCCTGTGTATAAAGTGGAGGTGATCATCATTACTTTTACTGCCTTATTCATCTTAGATGATGGATTGCATGAGCATGAAGACTTTCATAGGCTCCATTCCATTTGTGCAGGGGATATAATATTTGAGCCTCTTGCTGCCAGTGTCAGCACATGAAGCTCAGGCTCCAGCCCCCATTGTACACACCCAAAACAAGAGTAGGTTTGGATATGAGACATTAAAGTGTGGCTGTGCTGGTGTTTTGCAGGGTCCCCCATGGTTCCTTTTCCAGCTGTTTCCTCTGAAGCCACTGGGAGCAAAGTTTGTTTCCTGGCTCTTGTCCTCAGGAGCCCTGAGATCCAGCAAACCCTGATGGTTTGCACACAGGACCCACAATTTTGCCTAGTCCCTGAGCCAGGCATCTCTCTCAGGCCACCACCGCCCCTGTGAACAAAAGGTTCACTACTGCCCTGGTGATCCTGCAGGCAGAGGCACAGGCTCTGTGTTTTGGCTTTTCCCAGCTGTTTTCCCCTACATGTGGTTGCAGTAATGCAGCATGGTGTCTGTCCTCACTCACCCTTGACAGAATGGCTTGGAGCCTCTGACAGTCTTCTGGAGGGTAGGCAGTATCTCACACTGCTGCTTCAGAGAGGAAGGTGAAGTGCTGCCCAAGGTGTCCTGGGTAAAGAAAGTTAAAAAGGGGCTTTAACTCATAAAAAATACAAAATACACAACATAATTCCTTTGTCGCCATAATTCCTTGATGTCTATTCTCTCACAAGCATAAAGCAGATAAGGGGCAACCAGGAACACCCCACGCAAAACTCTTATATTCAAGGCAGGCCAATTCAGCACAGTGCAATTGCCACTGTGAGGATGAGGAGCTGCCTTTGCTCCAGGTTCCCAGACTGGGGAGGTCAAAGCCTGTCTTTGCCAAGCCTCACTCAGTAATGCTTGGGTATGTTCAACTTTCTCATCCATGTTAATGGCCAAGATACGTGAGTCATTAGATGTTTTGTGAGGCCCAAAGGAAAGCCCACCAGAAAGATAACATCCTTTCTCCATGAGGTGAGGGTAAAATCTCTGCTTGAGTTTTCTCAGAGGGAGCCTGCATGGATCTGACCCTGGAGCATGAACCTGGTAGCTCTGGACCCATAGGGGTCAGTTTATACCCAAAGAAAAAAGAAGCAAAGTGAGGATTTCATGCAGAATGTTGGGCAGTATTTAACAAAACTGCATTAAAAAAAAATAAAAAGAATAATCACAAGTATTTTTAGGTTTACAAATAGTCCTGTTAACTGGCAGAAAATTAGTGCTTTTTGCACTTTCTGCAGCCACAGTGACTGCTTTGTTTCCCATACAACAGCCTAGATGTCTTTGCAAATGCCCACAGACTCCTGCTGGTTTTACCTCTCACTTTAAATGACAATTTGAAAGCTCTTGACTGTAGTTGTCATCCTTCCAACCACAAACTACCTACAGCAGTCACCACTGGAAAGCCCCAGTGCTTATTGCCAGTGACCGCATCATTTAAGGCCTGTACACTGAAATTCACTGCACAGCAGTGGTCCAGCAAGTCCATGCGATGCCCCTCATGTCATGCCCAAGATACCACAATACCTATAATTAGAGCAGGAAATGCCTGTGGCATTGTGGTGAACACGACCAACATTTTCCTTTCTGCTACTGCTTGCGAGATGTTGCTGCTGACATACCCAAGGAATTATGAGCCTAGTTGACCTGCAAGAGCAATGTTATTTTCCCCATCTTTCTCCCTATTTCCCTGCCGGTACTGATGTCTTTTTCCCTGCTTTTCATTTAGCTTAAGTGTCTCAGTGGAGGAACAATCTTTTAATCCCATGGTTTCAGCATCCACGACCATAAGGCCCCAGTCCCTTATGGACACAATGGCAAGATAACTGTTCTGTGTTAGCAACGTGCACCCTGTGAGGCTGAAGAACAAGCACAAGCCATCCAACACAGCATGGCAAATCTCCTCTGCCAGTCACTCAGATTAAAACTGACTTCTATAGAGACCTCCAGCGCATGTTGATGGGCCCTGTGCAGATTGCAATGGTGTGGAAAGTAACAGTTAGACAGGAGTACAACCTCATAGTGTAAGGGTTTCCCCTCTATTTCCTAATTTAACATCTAGAAAAACAGGATTTTTTAAAATATCTCAAATACACCCTTTTCATAAAGACTAAGGCCCTGCTGTTGTGAGAGTAGCACTGTGTTGTTCTTTTACTTCACTTGAATGTTTTTCCCTGTGTATAACCTACATCATCTGTGCTGACAATTGCTCATCATTTTTCTTACTCTCAAAAGCAATCAAGGACAAGTGACCATTACCTGCAATATAACAAATCTCTACCCATCAGAAGACCTGTGTTACTGTTTCCTCTCACTCCTTCTCTGCATGTACTCCATTAATATGCAGATTAAGTAAATCCAGTTCCTTCAACCTTTCCCAAAAAAGCCATTTGCATCTTTCTGTTGCTTTCTGCACTTGCCCACCATGCTTCTTAAATGGCAATGCCCACAGCTGGATACAGCAGCCAGGCAAGGCCCTTGCTGGCAGCAGGGAGTATGGGATGAGGCTGATGGGAAGCACAGGTCTCATGTATCTGCCCATGAGGACATACTGAAGGGCAGCAGATGGCTGAGCCCGGAGCTGAGATAGCTTTTGGGGAACCTAACAGCAATCCCCAAACAGCGCTATGGAAAGGGAGCAAGGCTGCTTGGAGCCTGCTGGGAAGAGAAGCGGCAATGAGCATGAGGTGAAGTTTCAAATAGGACATATGGACATATTCTTTCTGCATGAGGCCACTTGAACAGTGGGATGGGTGGCCTAGAGAGGCTGTCCAGCCTCCATCCCTGGAGATTTTCAAGTCCCAGCTGGATGAAACTCTGAGCAACTTGGTCTGATCTCATAGCTGCTCCAGAGATCTCCTCATGTCACTTCCAACATGAAGTAACCTGTGGTTCCATGATCCTATGATCTTCCAGATGACAAAATCAGATACATATGCTGTATAAGCAACCTCCCATAGAGAATATACATTTAAACCTACAGCAGAAAAAGGTTTGAAATGGGGTTCATGAGGTGTGTAGGTGGACCTAGTTCAGTGTTGCATTCCTGGGTGATTGTATGCTCCAAGGAGAGGCTTACCAAAAAGACTAATTTTGGTGAAATGCCAGAGAAGTCAGAAAGATCTCATTGCTTTAAAATCTAATCAAATAAAAATCACAGTGGTTTCAAAAGTCGTGCCTGCCAAATGCCCTTTGCCACCACCAGCTGTTTCACAATCTTATCCTCTCATTTTATATCAGTATTTTCCCACCTGCATTGCATAAAAGACTCACTCATGTGGTGGAGCACCAAAAAACCCCGAACAGCCAAAGACAACAAGCAGTGAACCTCATCAAGCCCATAATGTTGTTGAGGGTTTGAAGTAAACAAACAAGAATGAAGTTTCCTTGAATTGCTTCAAGTTCTGGTAATAGGAAGGAGGCAGATTTACCCATATTAGGTGAAATATTTTCACAAGTGTGTTTGTTTGCAACTGGTGTTTCTTAAAACAACATCTTGAACCTCTCACTGCCTATGAAGAGCACATCAGAGTCTGCAACAAACCCTGGTTCCTGACTGTCTTGGCAGTAGAACCGCAAAAATTACACCACCACCTCCCCTACGTAAACCAGACTGTCTCATCTGTTTTGCAATTGCAGCTTTTATGAAACCTCACCACAATAGGACTGAGTGACGGCACAGTAAACTGTGCTAAATGTCAGCACAGGATAATTAGCTGCTGTCAAAACCCTAGGTTAGGCTCAAACGTAGATGCTTTCTTTTCACATTTTCCCCTGTGAGCAACAAAGAGTGGAGGAAAGAGAAGCCTCCAAAGAGTTTACAAAAAGTGAAACGAAACCATACAGTATTCTAGCATCAATATTATCAAAATCACAATAGGTATGTATTTAAAAAAGAAAGTTGTTACAGACAGGAAGGTATGTGCTTCACGCATGTATAAAACAGTGGGAGCAAGCACTCATTTCCCTCCTCCTCCTGGGGCTGCCTTTGGGGCCTGAGGGAGAGTCCCTGCTCCTGGAATTGGCCATCCTTCCTCTTCTCCCCTCTGGTTCACAGCCAAGGCTTGTGTGAGCAGAGGCTGACTCCTGAGCTCCTTCCAGGGGGAGTCCAGCCTTCACTCCAGCCCCTCCCTGTCATCTGGGGAGGGAACTTCCACCCTCTGTAGAAAACATCATTAGCTTTCTAGTATGTTTCCAGATGTTCATTATTTTTCTTTTTCTTTTTTCTTTTTTTTTTTTTTCCTTTACATAAGGGCTGTCTGAAAAGCACCTCAGGTTTTGGGAAGCCAGCTGCCACCCAGAAGAGATCACTGGTACTTAGCCCCATGCAGGTGAAGCAGCCCAAGAAGCATGAAAACTACAACAAATTAATACCATACGCTTCCTCTCTTATCCCCTGTGTCTATATCGTCAACTTAAAGTGCTGTCTCATCACTGTAGGAACTTCCTCTTGCCACATATTTACGCCATGCCTAAAGGGCAGGATGCTGCTGTCAAATCTGCCACATCTTGTGGAAAATGAACTTACATGGCAGCTTCCTCATGATCTTCTGCTGTGGAGCTGCCCCTCATGCTCTTGCAGGACTATGCTGCAGCTTCCCACCTACCCTATGCATTTACCTGTGAGCCCCACTATCTGGACATAACACTGATATGCCAACATCTTGAAGCAGTAAGGGAGATATGAAAGGCAAGGACACCTAAGCATGCATCTCCTTGTGGGCCTTATGAGTGACTTTGGAGGAGCCTGGATGAGAGGCATTGGCAGAGGGACACCTGCAGCCCCCACTTTGGGCACCCCACCTTGGGATCTGCCAGCAGCTTGTGCAGAGACTTAGATGCCAGGTCGTGCCATGGTCTGATAGAAATGTCCTGGTACAAATGAAAAGTCATGATTACTTGTTACATGAATTCTATACTGTCTTGCTTCCATATATATACACTTACATGTACACAGGCATGCACTGATCTTCCATCCAAATCTGTGAATGTTCTCAAACACACAAATACCATGGAAAATGAACATATGAAGCATTAATCATCCTTCAAGACCAGGTCTGTAATTCTTGCAGATCCTCAAGCTCCCACTGGAGTCAAGAAAAATACAGCAAGCACAAGAAGTGCATACTGTTCAGTAGGTATTTCTTCGACTTCACGGCTGTGCGATGGGCTCATGTGAGGCAGCTGTTGGCTCTCTACTCCCTGTGTTTAGGCAGGAACAGAAGGGAAGCAAGACAAAATGTGGCCTAGACCCCTGGAAACATACAAGTAGATATAAACAGCTGGGATAGAAGAAACTCTCTTTTTTTTGCCATGCCCCTCCTGAGTTCTTAGGGTCCTTGCTCCTCGCACAGAGGGATTGCTGGGTGAGAGACTGCAATCACCAGAGGATAGATCTGAATTATTTGGAAGACTTGCAAAGTTTGTATACAAATCTGTCTAATTGTTGCAATTTGGAAAACTGAAACTTTCCAAAGCTTTGTAATTTTTCTTCTTCTAATGCAACTTCTTTTTCCTGACTTGAAGCCCTCATTTAAGCATCCATGACGAGTATCTTCTGCAGAGGGTGAACTGAGCACACTGCACACGTAGCACCAGGTTTCCAAAAGTTCACTCTTGGGGACAGTACCTGTGTCAATGCAGACCTCTTACTGTCTTACATGGACGGAATTTCTGTCTGACACCACTCTGGGAAGGGGCCAGGGGAACCAGAGAGCCCCCATTCACATCCTAATCCACCCCACATGACAAATGCACTATTGCCTGGCCTCTCCTTATCTCTACCATCCTCCTTATACACCTTATCTCACCATCTCCAAATTGAAGATAAGAACAGCAATCATTTAAATTGCTGCTTTAGCGTCAGGGAAAATACAGCAAATCTTGTTTTTACAGGCAGTTATCAAAAAGCAACCACTTTTACAGCAAAACTGCCCTTATTTTATGTGCCACTTTCACATTCTAGTTTTGTTTCCTCTCTGTAATTCACTCAGCAGGGGAGAAGCATATAAATTTCCTGTGCATGCTCCCAGCAGTTTTTGCCCTTGAAAGCTCAGATCAGCAGGTAGCAAGCTGGGGCTCCTCGGGTTCAACACGGGAGCGGCAAAATCAGTGCCAGGATCTGTAGGAAGCAAGGAGGTGGCATTAACTTGGTAAAGGTGTCATACAGGATATCGCTTACTGTCACATTCTTTGGGAAATAACAACCACAAGGACTCGCAAATAAGAAAAAGTGAGAGGAGCAGTAGATAGTGGTATCTTTACAATTCAAGTTTAAAAAAAAAATAAATAAATAAAAGGTCCCCAAAAAAAGTGCTGACTCCCCCCTTCCCCCCAAAACAACCCTTCATTGTTTCCCAGGGCTTGTCTTTTGCGACTTGAAACGAAGTACTGGAGCAATATACTGTTCTCTAGGGGTTAATGTTACATTAATCAGAACTGACAAGCATGAAAATCATTCTTTGTTGTCTTTAAATTGCTAATTTAAGATTGAAATCTAAAACGCTTGAGCACTGATCGTTAACACTGAAGCTCCAACAAAACCCAAGTACAGGCTTCTCTCCTATGGGCAGCTACACAATTGTTTTACATTTGGATGAGAAAACAAATGCAAAGTCTGTAACTAAATCCTAATGTATCGTTTGTTTCCATTCACAGGCTTTCTTTGGCTAAACTTCAACGAATTGTATTACAGTTTAATTGAAAAGCAGCATTTGCACACGCATTTACATCTGAAGGCAGAAATACTGGCATTGTACCATGGGGTTCGGAGGTGCAATGGCAGCAATGATTCCCCAAAATCCAAATAATTTTTTGGCAGGTATTATCTTTTCCAGCTGCAGAGGTAATTCAATGGGCTGGTTCTCAGTTGAGGCACCGAGCAAAGTCTGAGATATTCAGTAACAAAAAGTTTATTTAATAAGGTATTAAAGTGTAAAACACCTATTAAAGTGTGCAGCCTGAACTCAGAGCAATGAAATCAGACACCAAAATAACATGCCATCAAATGTATGGCTAAAAAGTTAACAAAAAAGTACATAACAGCAAACCAAATAGGATAAACACGTCTTCCTTCTGCCTCCTCAACCGAATTATAGATTGTATTAGGAGGAAATTAAACCCAGTTGCTTTTGCCAGCTCGAATATTTGTAGGTTCGAGCCTATTCACAGACACAGCTTCTGCTGAAGTCCACGGACATGGGCACTTGCAGCTGAAATAAGCTGCAGCTCATCTTCAGTTCGGCTGAAGCAGACTCTGTGACCTGAAATCCTTTAACTCCAAACCTACCAGTGGATCTGTTTTGATCTAGTCCCTTGTGATTAAGAAGGAGGGATAAAGATGTCTGTGTCAGTCACACTCTGGGTGAGCAGCCGCGGATGCCCCCACAGAGGCTTGGGAGGATGAGCATAGGAGAAGGGCTGGGAGCAAAGCAAGCTGTGCCTTCATCCTTCCCTCTGAGAAGCCAGTGAGCTACAGTAGCTGTGAAAGCCAGCATCTAGAGTGACGAATGACATATTTATCACATCTGAGCATTTCTCCTGTCTTTGCAATTACAGTAGAGCTATGCAGACGAACTTACCACATCCTTTGACTTCGATGGCAGACCCATAGCAAACCTCGGGGCAGAACTGGCCACACAAAAGACGTGTTAAAGACACAAGCACTGTCATGCAGAATAAGCTCTCAGAGCAGAAGAAAAAGACTCAGCATTTGGCCAAGGAGTGGGGTCATGCACTGCGGGTGCTTTGTATTCTGGGGAGGACGTGGGACCCTGGCTTTCCAGGCTCATGCAGAGCAAAGGCAGAGGAGTACAGGGCTTAGGGAAAGAGGAAATGAATTCAGGCTTTAGGAAAAGAGAAAATGCAAGAGATTCTGGGCACTCATCTGACAACTGGATCTAGAATATGAAAGTGCCTGCAGAGGAGGGCACTTACCTTTCCTTCTGATTGACAGGAGTTCAAAACTGTCCTTGAATTAAGGAGTTAATCAGAGCAACAGTCCTCTGTTTGTTAACCCTAACATCACGGAGAAATCGCCTTCTGGTGTCAAGGTGCAAATTCGGATCTAATGTAAGTATAACAAAATCAGGTGCCATCATGCTCCTTCCTCCTGTAGTAGTAGAGCAGGTCCGATTAAGCAGATGAACAAAATACGGACAAGTCTGTTCACCGCGGTAATCTGGATTAAGAATACAGGGGATGACTTCTTAGTTTGAAAACGAAAAACGTTTTTCACTGTTAATTTGTCCTTACAGGAGCAGTAGCAAGATTTGATTGATACATTTTTGTTGCATTAAATTCTGTCTCTCGACAATAGCAATGCAGGTTTAGTTGATTTCTGTGAAAGACTGGCAGGTAGAGGACCTGGATGAGCACTTTTAGCATCAGTATTTCTTTTAGAACTGGGACTCAAGCTCCCCAGCAGCACAAGGACAGTCAGCCAAACGTCTAATAATGAAAAGGAACCCTGGAGCCTCAGGCCTTTCACTTAAAATCAATAGCACCTGCCTAAACAACTGTTTGTTAAAATTTCACTTCTATTTCAAGCTATTTAGAGATGAGAAATACTAAGCAAAACCTCCCAAAGTGTTATTAAGCATTCCGGTGTATTTAACATTGTCAATAGGCCTTAAAAGCTCTGGACCCAAATAACTTCCTTACTGTTAAACCATTTCAGCCTTCGGGATGGGTTTATCTGCATTTGTCTGGCAAAGCCAATGTGAAGAACTGAAGGGAAGAGAAATAGGAGGCAGAGGAGTGGAATAAGCATGATATTAACCTTGACAGTGACATTTTCCCTCAAATCAGCATTAAAATGAATGGTTTGTGTTTTGTTTTTTCTTATGCAGACAAGTAGGGAAATTTCTGAAAAAAAATACCTTGTGATTCATAATGTCCCACGTACACTTTACTGGGGTTTTTTTGCCTTGTTTTTAAACCTGGAGATCACTTAAAGACTCAGGAGTCCTCCCAGACTTCATCCCATTTGTGAGAAATACATGTTTGCAAAATATATCTTCTGGGTTTGGACCCAGTCAGAGTTTACTGAAGTGAGTAGGGCTGGGATCCAATGCGCCAGGCAGACCCCCAGCAGCTATTTGCCAGCAGCTATCTACACAGGACATATGGGAATGGATGTCTTTCCAGAAGGGTGGCCTGAGACCAGCTAGGACACCACACAGCTTCTCAAGTGGCATTAGTTGTTGACAGAATTGATTGAGCTCTTGGTCAGGGTATTCAAAGGAGTGGAATCCAGAGACTGATCCATTTAACCAGCCATCAGCCATCTGCTTAGGGTCAACCTAAGGAGATCTCCAGTGCTCAGATCAGCTGTTTTGACACCCACCACCATTTGGGAGGGCATAGGCTACCCCATCTTGTATACAGCTGCTGCTTCAGGAAGGCACTGCAGTCCTGTAAGTTGTATGCCAAATTGTTCAGCCCTGTCTGAATGTCTCACATACCATGAGTATCTCAGATACAACTGGTGCAAGCCCCATCCCCAACTCTGCTGGGAAATAAAACACCTAGCTTGTATGTAGAGACTAACATGCACATGTCTTCATCTTGAACTGAACCGCAGCCCAAAAGTTTCATGGGTGCTGGACGAAAATATGGTGCTATTTTCAGGGTCACACAGACACACAGAATTTACCTTTTGAGCCCTGAATCTGTTTATAAAGTATTTTGTTTGTATTAAAAAAACATGGCAACACAAAAAATGCCCAGCGCAGATGTTTCATGAAGGTAAGCATGCAAACATTCACATGCTAATACTGGTGTGTAAGTGCAACAGGCTTTTAGATGAGCCTTCCAAGAATCCCCTTCTTATGTGTGGTTTTAAAACACTCCCACTGTCTTAGAACAAATAAGGTTTCTATTTACCATCTAAGACTGAACCGGAAATCATCAAGCTGCTCATATCAATATATGCAACTTTGTGATTTATTATAGCTCCCTTTATCCCAGCTATTTTTTGTGCCTCAGATGTACAATTAACTCCATACTGTCAGCCCCATCTGCTTACGGGACATGTCTGTACTGTCATAAAAGCAAAAAACCAAATTGCCTGATCACCAACACTGCCCAGCACTTCAGGGAAACCAGCTAGCTCTCTGGAAGGAGAAGTTTTATATAGGAGCAGCTTTAACTCAGAGAAGTTCCTGGTGCAAGTAGTGGTGATGTAGGCAGCTTAAGACTGGAGTGGTGCCACACATGACCTCACATTTGAGCAGTGTGGCTGCCAGTGTGACATCATATTCTTCAAGGGTCGTGGGCATGCAGGGACACTACTCCTAACTGGGGTGCTGCTAACAAGTAACATCAGGAAGAGCAAAGGATGAGTCCATAATTGTTTAAAGCTCACTTTTAATTTCTTTAGCTTATGTACAGCTTTCTCTTTTTCTCTTTGTTTTCACCAGTTCTGAACACTCAAACCACAAAACCAGATCCAAAACTAGTAGAGACAAGGATGCCTATGCATTTGGTCTTCATCAACACACTGCATCACACCATTTCTCTTTTCAGATAGACTCCCAAGGTTTGGTTAACCTACCCCTTTGTTGTTCTTTAGAATCAAAACCTATTACTCTTTAATAATTATGTTTATGTTTGACAGAAATTTACAATTTCAGGAATTTGTAAAAATTTAGAAGCCTCATTCAAAGTAACAGCTTATGATGCCTCTTTCCATCAAATGGACTAGTAAATATTTGCTCAGTTTTATTAATGGAGTAAGTGCACACAGTGTGTATAATGCTGGGGGACACTTAAAAAATACATTAAAACTACTTGCCATATTGGAAAGGTTTTAACATTGAGTCAGAAGTGGTGTTTTCCCCTTCAAAGAATGTTCTTACACATAACAGGAAGATATGAGGTTACACTACTTAGAGGGATTTATTACATTTGCTTGCTTCTTGACAACATATTCTGCATCTGGCATCCATCTTCATAAATGCCCAATGAATTTAAAATTAAATTGCATTTGGGAAATCAATTTCTGGCTGTCTGAATAAATCACAAACATTCTAGCTGTAATGTCTCGATGGTAGAGAGGAGCTGGATCTTGTATGTGTCCCTAAGGCTCAGGAATTCACTAACCAGCCTTCAATGTTTTTAATGTGAATGTGGCAATTATTTAGGAGAATAAATACACGACTGTGAGAAAGGTTAAAGGTAGGGTAAAAAATTTAAGCAGGATGACACTAAGAGCACACATGAAGCAGGACAGATATGGTCCAAGCAGCAGATATGTAATATATAATATCACATATTCAGTGGTTTACCTGTTACGCCGGAACCAAAACCCAGTTTCAAATCAATATTTCTTCGCAATGGATTATCCAAACTGGCAGGAACAGAGATTGAAGACTGCCCTAGCCCAAGAAGGCTGTGAAGTCTGCTTAGTGAAAATCTGCTGAAATGTTGTTTTTTAACACAGGGAACACCCTCCCCCTCCCTCCCATCCCTTAAAAAAAAAAAAACAAAACCAAAAAAAAACCAAAAAAACCACCAAACAAGACTTTGTTGGGATGGAAAAATAGATTCTGTTACCCACTTTTCATTAAATCATTAAAAAAACTGTCTAAACAGATATTGAAAGCAATATATACACAATAAGATGCAAATCTTATTTTTATAATGCACTTATGCCATTAAACAGCCTAGATTCTAGCTGAAGTCAACAGGATTTCAGCTCTTGGGATAACTTACTCTACTGGACAAGCCAAGTGAAGGGAAACTCTTGAGACACGATAGTATTAGCTATCTTGACAATATAATATAGATCTTGATAGTATTATCAAGTTAGCTTGCTGCCAGCTTCACCACCTCCGCTGTCAAGTAGCACTTGCAGGCAGATACATTTTTTGGAATTCACAAAAGTCAAGGGCAAAACCAACCACAATGACAGATAGAATTCTAACAGTGGCAAGAAACAAGATCAAAAGCAAACAAGCTAGGAGAATTTTTATTGCCTCAAGTGATTATAAGTATTTTTAATAGTATTTGTCAATATCAGGTAGAAATTCCATCTACAGTGGTTACGTATCTGCCAGGAAAATTCGAAACACAGCTGAAGATAAAACAGCTTCTAACCTTACATTCAGTTTTGTCAAATCTAATTGAACCTTTCACACTGCCCTGCAATTGACTTGAGCATTTGTGGTAACAACCACTAGAATCCCACAGAGTAGCTGATCTTCTAAATCATTTGAAGTAAAAAGAAATTTTAAACCCACCATTTCAACATTATTTTAAATATTTACCTACACTGCATGCACATCAAATGAGTACACTTTGAGCAGCTTTTTAAAGACAATTGCCTAAATCAACTTCTTTCCACCTTTCTGGATGGAAGACAACATACATCCCAGCATATACAGACCGTACAAACTGTACTAAGCTGTACTCAAAACTCAGGAGAAAAAAGGTTTGATGAGAAGTCTTAAATAACTTGATAGCTTAAATAAACTTAAATAGCTTGATGAGAAGAGACTTATGTCACAAACCAGTGGGAAGATTAATTCTTGATTGCAAGTCTTGGGGTTCAAAAGACACAGAGGCACCATTTTTTAAATTCCCTTACACTGTATTTCCATGATAGTTTGGTGATGATGTGTGTGTACTTTATAGTGTCATATTTTACATCTTTGTAATCCATTAAGATGACATATGTTGTCAATGTTTCAGGAGCTATTCTCATTCTTTCCTTAATTGTCATTTTAATTGCGCATAAAAAGGGTTCAGAAACCTGCATTCATTATAACTTCCCACATTTCATTTTATACCGCATGTCCTTCTTCAAAGAAAAACAAGAGAGAAGTCCAAAGAACAAGGCAAGTCTAATGGCAAAAGATTTTCTGTCTTCCACACAATAGAATTAGTAGAGTGAGCTCACAAAAAAAAACAAAACACATAGAAGGGAAAAAAAATCTCAGTATGGGTGACTTAAATTCACATTTTCCTCTTATTGCTAAATAAATGGCTAAACACTAGCACTGAAAGAAAAATGGCTGCATATCTCAACATAACAAATCATATTCTGAAACAGTAATTCGACTGCAACGTTTGTATTGATTCTCACAGATAATAATATCTCCTCCTAAAACATATTTCACATTGTTTTCACTCCATTGATCAGGAGTGTTTTATAAACGTTCCGATCAGTCTGATGGGGCTTTCAGCTACACATGTGCATCCTGCGATCTTGGTGAGCTGCAAAAACACACAGATATGCATGCTAAGTAAAAAGAATCCATTTTTTTTACTATGAGCTTTTTCCTCCTTCATACCTACTGTCTTGCTAAGAACATGCTACACTAGATCTACCAGCAACAATTAGCCGCTTGTATCTTCTACAAAAGATTACCTATATAAAAAAGGGAGGTTTTTTCCAACACATGTTTTACATTTGGTGAGTTACTGACATTTTTAGGTTCCTTATTGATACAGATCCAGACGATTTTTTTCCCTTGAAGCATTCATTTGACCTTATGAAACTAAGCATGGTTGTTATGCACCAAATAAACAGCCTTAGCAAGCTCAAATCCCACAAGCAACAAAGGAAAATGGTCCTTCCACCTCTGTCAATAAAAATTATCATGGACAGAAGGCTAACTTTATGCACACAGGGGCTACACAGAAACAAATTTATAACAGTGCCAATGCACCCTCTTGCTTTGTTCCTGTACTGACATTAAAGAAGATTCATCCTCTATAAAAATGCAGTTTATGCAGCTCAGTCACTCATTACTGTACAGACATTTAAAATTCAGTTTCATTGCATTTTGCAGCATCACCAGCACTGGCCAGGGATAATTCAGTTTCAAATCAGCATTCTGATATTTTGAAGTTAGGTCAGACAATGCCCAGAACTGTCTGGTCACTGTCTCAAGAAACATTAGTTCTCTCAAAGGGTCTGTTTACAAGTGAGAAGATGGATCCATCCACCCCAGGAAATCTGGTGCAGAGACAAGGAGGGCTAGAGGCTCTACTCCTCCACCACCTCATTCTGTGAAGACATAAGTATCCAAGACTGCCCTGAACAAAGCCACACACAGACCCGTACATGGGTATCCCATTTCCCAGACCACTATATTTACTATCTCTTTTGCATCGGTTGCTTGAAGAAGTTTAAGTCAGAAGTCTCTGCAAAACATTTTGTGGTGCTCAAAGAAATGAATAAACTTAGCAGAGTTTTTACAAAGTCGTCTTCTCAGTGACTGTACTTATCACACAGACTGTACCATACACCTTCCTAGTCAATATATTAAAAGAAAAAAAAAATGCCCCACACTTCTCAGTACTCTGTTTTTAATAGGTATATAGGAAATGCAAAAGACCCTTATTCCATTACACAGCAGAAGTAGCAAAAATACACGTGTGTATTTTTCTCCCTCTGTGCTTCTATTATAATTTTAAGAGTCGATTATTAGTGGGATTAACAAGATTCAGCTCAGTCATATCAGTTTAGCAGCACCCAAGGTCTGTGAGCATACCTGTTTGTGACATTTTCCCACCTAATCATGCAAGTTGGTCTTTTCCTCTTGCAGAATTAACTCTTTGCCTGTAAGTGCAACTTGAACAAAATTCTGAGTTAATGCGGCATCCTTCTCCATTTGAAACAACTTCACTCTTTCATACTGCACTACTGCTTTAAAAAATTACCATCAGGAAAGGTGCTGACATAATATCCTAATTTAAACAGTTATTTTTTTCTCCCTTGTTAAATCCTGAAGTGTTTTGAATACAGCACCAGGGCATAATAGAATGTGAATAAGTAATGAAAGATAAAGAAAGTGGATTTAAATAAAATAGCCCTTATTACCATTCTTAATTCTTATCTATTGTGAAGAGGACAGCCATCTGGATTATTACAGCAAGGTGTGCATTCAAGAAGAACCCAGGCAAGACTAAATGCAATTCAAAGCCCAGAACAGCAGCCTTCAATCGGGTTTCAAAGGAGGACGCCTGGCTACCAAGAAATGCGGCAGCCACAACTATTCTTCCGCGGCAACACCGCCCTCTCGTGCTGCCACCTCGGCCTCTCCCAGCCTGTCATTACTTTAATTGCAGATTAATTATAGCCTTTCGCCAAGGTCAAAAGAAACATTTGGAGGCAGCATAAATACAGTATGCAGAAAACACAATGTTGAAAAGCTTTGGGTTTTTTTAACGTAAAATTTGACATTTGCTGCCTTGATGAGCACAGAGCTTGCCTCCCACAGAGCAAACCCCTGTAGTAAAGCATCTCTCCCATGCACAAAAACAGTGACCATTTAACCCCCACACCAAACGACATTCAGCAAACATTAGGCTTTTCTCTAAATTAATCATTCTTGAAAATACTTTCTACTGAAATTAATTCTTTTCCAAATGAGACCGGCCAATAGGGTTATGCTACCTGTAATTATATGATATTTGTGAGAACATCGAACTTTCAAATTGATTCAATTCAAAAGCACTGGAAACAGCAGTGAAGAGCAGCTGTTGAGTCTAAGCAATAAATCATATAAATTGCATAATTACAACTTCCCGTGGCTCCAGAGACAGTTTGCACTGAGAAAGGCAATGAACGATAAAGCAGAATTAGTTTTATAACCCCCAGGTTACAATGATGCAGAGGTGACACCACAGGCCCTTCTCCAGAGCACATTCAGCTACTGAGGACCCAGCACCCCTCTCCAGTCCTACTGCTGTCCTGCAGGTCAGCTGAGCCAGAGGTGAATTCAAATCCTAGACACAGGAGAAACTGAATCCAGATACTGCACATCAAGATAGTTCCTTAACCATTGGGCCACTGACCTCCCACCTACTCTTTCAGGGGGGAGAGACAGGAAAGAATTGAAATCACCTCAATTCTGCAGGTTTGCAAGGGGAATAGATCTAAACATTACTTTTGGCTGAAGGAAACATTTCACCCATTACTAAATCAAGAGCTTCTTCCAATCTACAATACCTCCTCTTCAAACGTTTTCTTAGTTTGTGTGCCTCCTTGCTGTCCCCACTTAAATTCTTCCAGTTAGGCTTTATTCTCCTACTCCCCCCTTAATTTTCCAGTTTATTACACAAAATGAAAAATAAATTATTTGCAGTATACAAATCACAAGTGCCCCCCCCCAATGGAGGAACAGTCCTTTTCCTTTTCTTCTTCATTGCTGTTGATTTACTACAAGTCACAACCCAGCTGAGTCAGCACCATGCCCTGCCAGGCAGGGAAGTGCCTTCTCGGTGTGCTCTGATAACGCAGCCCCAAAGCAAGCAGCAAAACAAGAACTGGCATAAGGCTTCTCGTAATACTTAGTTAAGCTGGCGTAGCTGATGATACAAGACTCTAGTGAATGCTAGAACAGTTTAATGTTACTTTCTCTCTGCCAGCAAATCGCTCCAGTTTTCCAACCAATTTACAGCCCACATACTACTCTGCTGTTATAACTGTTTACAGTAAATCAGATTTGCCTGTGATTGTTGAAGCAATAACTCTCATCAAAGGGGGCAGCAAGAACATATTTCAATCTAATAAACTAAATGATGGCACATTACGCTCCCTTTTAAGGAATGCCTTATCAAAATCCATACAGATACTGTCATTTCATGGAGGTGGGGGAGGAGGGTGGTTGCTGAATCTGGGAAGAGTTAAAGAGCTTGCTGTCACTCACACACAGTACGCCAAAGTAACAAAAATGCCTGAAGAAAGCAATCGCCTACGGTAGGAATGGGGAACAAAAGCTAAATGAGTTTTGCCTGTGCTAGTGACCTCTGAGTGCTAGACAGCCAGGTTACTTTTCTTCAGTAACCTCTTATTACAGAGTTGTGCTTGGACAGCAACTCTTCTATTACTGTGCTTTCGGCTTATTTTGTAACATTAAAAGATCACAATACTCAGACTCAAACTATTCCCTGAGGAATACCCTATGTATTGAAGTAGAGTTCTTCATTAAATAATCATTTTAGAGGTAGTTGGTTTCCAGGAATATATCTTTTTGCCTTTTTAAACTTTACAGCTAATGGAATTTCCAGAAATACCTTGGGTATGTAAGTTTATCGCAAGTTCTACTGTTCAGCATCAAAATACAATGGAGGAAATGAAGACAGCAAGACAGAAATAATAACTTCAAAGCCAAGTCACCTTGGGCTCCCTGATGCTTAACATAGGAGAAATACACCACTGTGGGATCATCGCACTCTGCCTTGAGAGCTTAGTACGTCATCACAGCTCAACATAGTCCTTTTTCTAAAGGGGAACTGAAGGAACAGATAGGAACCTGGAAAACGCTGCAGAAAGAAGCACACATTTGTGATGTGCAATGGCACAACTAAGCCAGGATTACCTGGCTGCACACTCTTTAAGCTTCACATCCAACAGGTACAACATGAAGGGTAAGAAAAATAGAAGGTTTGTGATGAGGAAACTGTATAACAGTGTATGTCTACCCAAGAGCCAAGCAGTGTTGTCTCTAGCCTGGTTATCATTAACACCTTATAGCAAAAGAGAGCAGAATTTTGAGTGAAGGCACTTCATTGCAACATCTATTCTGGGACAGAAAAAAGACCTGGCAGTACAGAGCACTACTTAGCTAAACTGAGACGAGTCTCCTTCTGCTTTCAGAATTTCACGTACACTGCTGCTGGAGGCAGCAAGTGAAATACTGCGGGTTAGTCCCTGCTGGTTTACACTGCACAAATAGCAAAACACAGCCTGAAGAGTTTTCTATTCCTTAGCATAGTGAGAAGGTACATATACAGGAGAAAGAAACAGAAATAGCCTCCCATTTGGCATCAAGCTGAAAGAGGGTAGGGTTTAGATGAGATGTTAAGAAAAAGTCTTCACTATGAGAGGGGTGAGACACTGGAACAGGCTGCCCAGAAAAGTTATGGATGATCTATCCCTGGAAGTGCAAAAGGCCAGGTTAGATGGGGGCTTTGAACAACCTGGTCTAGTGGAAAGGCAGTTAGAACCAGACTATCTTTAAGGTCCCATCCAACCCAAACCATTCTATGATTATTCTCTTCCACTGACCTTGCACACTGGAAAAATACTTGTCACCAAGAATTGACAATTTCTAGTGCAACCATCTGACTACTAAGTCCACAAATCATGCAAGTAGAATGAAGAATCTTTCTGTAACTTAGGTTTGCTACACATGGATTGAAACAAGAAACCAGCCTGCCATGTTTTTAAAAAGATGTAAAGCATCAAATGTGGAAAACTCAAACTGGGGAAAAACAAAGATAAAATTAACAGCAAAGTCTGTCCATACAGCTTACTTCAGTAGCCATTTGCATCAGAAAAACTACTGGAAATGACAGAATAGCATGATAAATTGTTTTGCACATACACAAATACAAATAAAAAGACTACGGAAAATGCAAAAGGATTGAACAGAGATGAGGAAAGATGAAAGTAAAAGAAAAATACACATCAACTGGACTTAGGAAGATAAAAGCTTACAATGAAAGTAAACACAGCAATAGTAGAAAGAACAACTAAGGGGGGGAAAAAAAAAAAAAAAGGAAAAGTTGTAAACAATTTAATGCCCAGATTTTAAAGGTTAAAACTTCTTTTCTGCTGCAGAGATGCATGGCATTTATCAGAGATGAAGAAGTATTATAGCACATGCTTTGCAAAGTGCTTAATGCTGGGAAAAGGGTATAAAATAAACACAGGAATGCCAAAGAGTACAGACTCTGGAGGTTCAGAACAACTCCCAAAACCCAGGAGAACTTTAAAAGATACAGATTTCTTACTTCTTTATATTTCTCTGAAAGGCATGAAAGGATGCCTGATACCCTACCTAGGGGGATGCTACAGAAGCAGAACGAACTAATAAATGCATGCCCTGATGGTTCTCAGCCGCAGTTCAGCATTTTAGCACTGCGACAAAGTACTCTAACACAAGAAAGGATCCTGGTTGCCCTGGTACTTTATCCTGCAAAACTGTGAATACATCTTCCATTTAGACCACTGAATATCAGTTTTCAAGGTCAGGCAGACAGCTTATAAAATGTTCTATGCTTTTAGAGTGTTGCGTTTTCTCCTGCAGTCTCTATTTCCCTAACCAATCCACTCATACGCTACACAAGTAACCTCAGCAGGGGTCACCATGACAGGCAAAATGCAAGCAGCATAAGAATGAGATAACACGTACATACTGTGCCTTTGAGGAATTAAACAAGTCTTCCCTGACTTGGGCATGGCAGCTTCTTTCAAAAATAAATTTATCAGGTAGAGAGTGCAGTAGTGGCGAATTGCACAGTGCCCTGGGAAAGGTGTGAAACTGTGTTCCATGTGATTAGGAGCTCAAATGAACAGAACTTGAATGAACTACTGAATTGTAAGAAAACAATTTCACAGAGTATAAACTGGATAAGAAAATAAATTAAGCAGTTTGGAAAAAGTACTGGGAGTTAATAAATTAAAAATTAAAGAAAACAGGGGCAGGAAAAAAAACAGGAGTTGCCACAGAACCTAGTGAACAGTGACACCAACAGAAAATGCTAATAGCATTCTGCATTGGGCTTCATTCACCTACCAAAAAAAAAATATCAAAATAGGAATAGCTTCTCTAGTTACCATATTGATAAAACAACAGTTCCAGCACACAAATCTAACAGACATTATTGAATTCACTGATCCTGGTCATCTGTGAAACACAGGCAGTAAGATTTCTCTAAATTCATTCCAGCTGGACCTAGGTATTAGAAAACCCTCAAACAGTTACTGGAAATTTACGTCAGTCTTTGTTAAACTCTGGCAGAAACTAACTGTCCTGTCAGTTAAAGGGTGAACGACTCACTTTTTTAACCTCAGGTTGTCAAGCTTCAATTGCTAGCCATTAGAAGTGACCATTTCTGCCTTTGGTGCATCACCATAAAGATCTTTCCACTATCCGTTCTGGCCTCTGAGCAGGCAGTTGGAGACAGCCATCTAATGATCTCAGATTTCTGTTCACTAAGCTGAGCAGAAGCACTAAACATCTTAAGCCTCCCATGATTAGGCTGTCTTCCCAAGCCTTTAATCTCCCACAACTGCTCTACAAATTCTCTTCAATTTTTGAAAGTACTGAGTTCATTCCATCATTGAGTGTCACCTATGACATTCCAAAACATATGAAACAAACGTTAAAACATTCTCAAGTTCTAGCTTTTGTCAACATTAGGCAAAAAAGTTACTTACAATGGAAAAAAAAAAAAAAAAACAATACTTTTTTTTAATGAGAAACACTAATTCAAATTACAATCTAAAATTCCTTTTTTTTTCCTTCCAACTGCTGTATAAAGAAATTCTGTGTTCAGTACAAATACATTTTACTGTATTATTATATTATTACTGTATTATATTATTATACATTTTACTTGTATTATTATACATTTTACTCAAGAAAAACTCAAGTTAATAGAATGGAGAATGCTCTTACTCACCAGAACAAACGTACAATATTGTCTCAGGCTGCCTGTGATAGCAGAGGGTATCATACCTGTCTCATTGGCAAGAGCTATTCAGATACATGGACTTCATTTTTTCACTTCTTCTGGTCTATAACCCGTACTGGAGACAGTTTGTAGGCAAAATCTTTGAGTATTGGCCAATTTGCTCACAAAGCACCTTCAGGCTATGACACTGACACGTCTATCTATGTCTTCTGGTGCTGGCTAAAGACTGAGTTAAGCCCTTGCAGAAACTGCCAAAACCTGTGTTTCAGCACCAGAAGACTGCAGGAATGTTGTGTCCTGCTCTAGTTTTGTTATTTTTAAGTTTTCCCAAGACTGTCATTACTCAGCACATAAAAAGAAAGCACACTGAGAAAAAAGAGTCACATTAGAAAATTCACACCCATGCCTTCCTAATGCCATCTAAGGTTCTTAGAAGAACACCACCATTTCAGATATTTCAGTCAGTGTCTAAGGCTTGTTTAGAAGCATCACTCCCACTGCAATAATATCCTCCCACTTCAGAATGTGGCTGACCACTTAATGAGCTCATGAACGATGGTACCTTACCCAGCTTTTTTTCACACATACTGAACAAAACAAATAAACTTCATATTGGGATTTAACTTTTTTTCTGCTGGGACATGAGAATTTTCATTTTGACCGCTAGATTAGAATTTACAAGAACATTTTTATACCCACAAGATTGTACACTGGAAACCTGAGAATACAAGAGCAATACACATTTCACTCGGGCCATTCTACTGCAATAACAAGACTAAATGCTACAGATGATTTTGTTGGAAATATCACATTGCAAATACACAGACATGCAAAAAAAATTTTTTTTTCTCCTAACTACAGAGAAGAACCATCCTAAAATAAAAAAAACAACAATGCAGAAGTCAACAGGATAGAAGTTCACTGAACTAAACACAAAAGTAATTAGCTTTCAGCTTAAAAACTATGAAATAAAATGGCTGTTTCTTTCCCAGGAGGGGCCTACCAACTGCAAAATGTATCATTTTGCGATAAAACTGAAGGATTTCTAAGATAAATGAATTTCAGACTAATTTCTGCTCTTTCCTATGTTGACAGCATTTCCATCAGAGTAAGTGGACCTGCATCCAAGCAGCTCAGGTCAGAAACGGATGCTGCAGCTTCAACACAGCAGAATGCCAGAGGTGAAACTGGAAGCAAAATGCATTGTTACCAGTGGACCAGAATTTCTGTCTCCATGTATTTTCTAAATTCTTTCTCAAACAAAACATTCAAAATCAAGAACAAGAGATTGGCCACTTTCTGCAGGATTTAATGTTTTGCAAAGATTCTTAAAATCAAGCCCACAGGACACGTGGCTGGTGCTTATTTGCTTTTCTCTGGCACAAAGCACAGATTACTCTGTACAGTGTTTCAGAATACAGGAACCAGGAAAAAAATTAATAGAGAAAACATTACTATGACTTCTGATCTAGATACAGGATTGTTTATCTGCACAGAAGTAGACATAGTTTCAGCCTGTCATTCCTAGCTTGCACTGTTAATTATGATTCAGTGCACCGTGCTAGATAAGAGGTATATTCCAGCCAAAAATGTATAAAGGTTGTAGTCCAAATTATACAATGTGTCCTCCAGCTGATAATTCCAACATGTACTGAACTGTCTAATCTTATGCAGTCTGGCAAACACTGTCTGTTTATCTTTACCCAAGCCTTCCACATGCACATCAAACCAAATATACTTTCTGCAAATACAACAACTGAATCTTCATTTGGTATCAAAGTTTGAATTATATTCTGTCTACTACGGTATTCTTGTATAGAGAAATATACCAGGATTTGAACACAACAACAAAATAAGAGTAGGCTTTCAAATATCCAGTTTGATGTATTTCTTACATGATCATAGCTTATCAGCTTACATCTAACAGATACTCAGAAATAGTAACTAATCACTAGTTGCTGCACATGGACCACAGATTCTGTGCAGTTACTGGTGCAAAATTGCTGGTCTTACATTATAGTCTCCTACTACCATCTCCTGCATTTAAGTATCAAGTCTGCAGAATGCGGCCTTCACAACATAATTGTAACAGAAACAGTCACTACCTCAAGTCCTTCTACAAGGAAACTCTGGCACAAGTCAACTGAAACATGAGCAACCTCTTTCAGTTCCTGCTTTAGTAAGAAGAGAAATCAAACTTAAGGGTACGAAATTCTAGCTCCTGACTCCAGGCATTAGCAATTCCTTGGTTTTCTGCCTCTTACTCCAGTTTATGTCTCCAAGGACAGAGGGAGGAAGAAATTTATGTGATGAAAGCTTTAAATTTCTGAACAGGAGACACAAGGTACTTAACTCTGCTCTAAATAATAATATTTCCATTCTCTCACAGTAATCAGTTATGATTTAACAGAAGTACAGAAAGGACAAAAAGCTTAGAGACTAAAGAGCAAGAATTGTAAATCATAAATATATTTTCTCTGGGGAATCATAGTCAGAACAAATAATATCTCTCTCTCCCATTTAAATTTTCTGTATTTCCACTTGCGTATCTTGGTGAAAGGTGTGAATTGGAAGAGGTTTTCTACAATAAAGCCTTTTTTAGGATAACACAGGTAGTATTAAAATAATTTTGGGGATAAAAAACAGCTGTTCTAGGGAGGATTACAAATTCTGTGGGTTTCTTCTGTTTTTATCAACAGATATATGTTTATATGCCTTCCCCATCTTTCCATGACTCCAGATTTGGTTATACTTCTCTATATCTGTGGGTATAAGGCCTGCAGCATTCTTGCAACCTTGCAGTCATTCAAGCAACAAACTATACAGCAGATAGCCATTTCATTCATTTTAAGTGTATAACTATTAAGTAAAAAGTCAGTAAAGGATAATAATATTCCTATTTTACAGTACCTTAATTACAGAAACCTTCATTTAGCTCATACCTTTATTACTGTATTTACAAATACCTCAAAGAAAACCTTGAACCAATTAACAGCAAGAAAGAATGAGGCAGAAAGATCTGACTAATCTGCATCTGACAATCAACAGGAACAAAAACTGGAACAAAGAAAAAAGAAAACCAACCCCAACCTGTATTTCATGAGGGACATGTTGCATTCCCAACATAATGGTAACTCAGG
Organism: Psilopsiagon aurifrons; assembly: GCA_025447955.1. Lineage (NCBI taxonomy): Eukaryota > Metazoa > Chordata > Aves > Psittaciformes > Psittacidae > Psilopsiagon > Psilopsiagon aurifrons. The sequence continues at coordinate 36,864 of JAOEHY010014719.1, forward strand.
GGGTTCTTTTGCTTAGATGTTCATACTCCTAGATGCCATATCTAAATATTGCCCGTTGATATCAAAGCAAAGACGAAAGATAATGTCTCAGAAAACTATCTGACTTTTGATTCAGTCAGAGGTGAATTTACCGTCAACGTAAGGAGGTACAGTTCTTTACAAACTGCATATGTTTATGCAAGCACAGAATTAGACTTGTACACTGGCAACTCAAGAACACTGCCAAAACTCCTGAATGAAAACTTTTGGGTGGAAATGTATTACTGTGCTAGATTTTGCATTAAAATACATACATGTGAAAAAATAAGCCATAAGTAAAAAGCTCTCTAGTTCTGCAGCAGTATAATCCTGCCCTAGGACATCAATTTTACATCAGTGATCTCAGATGACCCAAGCCAACATTTTCTTGCTTAGAGCGAAAAAAATAAATGAAATCCAAACATTAACTGAATGTAAAATGTTGCACTATTTTTACTTCAAATCTGCAGAAGGCCTGAATCTTTGGAAGGATAACTGCCTGAAACTGGTTTCACTGAAGTGCTACTTGAAAACAAACTGACACTGTTCCTTAAATATCCTATCAATCTCTATACTCATCCCCAAAAAGAAAGTCCATGAGGCAAAGAATACTGACGAGCCCTTTGCCCATTTTGGTGACCTAAAAGGATACGCATGTTAACAACATTTCCAACTGTTTACCCACTTTTTCAATAAAACTTTGGGTCTTTAGGAGGTCAAACACTGGTTTCATACTTTTAACCCAGTTTCAAGATCAAGATTTCAAATACATGCTGTAATCCCATCCAAGAGGTCCGGACCAAATGCATACAAGGCCATAGGTATATGAAATGGCAAAATGAAGAGAACCACAAAACCAATTACCTGAGTGTCCCAGTTACCTCACCTGTGAGACAAGGAAAGCAGTATTTACCTTGCTTTGAAAAGCAATGCCATTCTATCTGTTAAGTGCAACGACATATGTCAGCAGCTTTCTAAGTTCTCTTCTGAGCACCCCACCATCCTCAGACATGCTTCACTTTTCTGTCTGCCTCCAAGCAGCTTCAGACAGACGCAACTTTACCTTTCTGTCAAAACGGTAACTCTCTTAACATGATGTACAGAAATGACAGCTCTACACCATCAGGAAAACAAGAGCTTCACAATGAAATAAACTGGAGAGTTCAGTAGCATGACGATACTATCTGCTCAAACTCGAGGAGTGGTAAACGTTAAAGAAGGTCTGTTGGAGATCACCAGGGCCAGTGTCATGCTAAAGTAGTTAGGATCGCACAGGAATCTGTCTGATAAGAAGACACTTTAGTATTATCTTTTTTTTTTTTTTTTGGCATCTTATCATCTCTTTTCTCCTGAGAAAAAACCTAACGTCATAAAAAAAAAAAGAGCAGCTCAATCTTAGCCCAGTACCACAGAAGATGCAGCTGCAGAATTAGAATCTAATGAAGAATGGTTAAAATTGGTGGCATACACTTCCAAACACTTCCAAATTTATTTCAAATTGATTCATGTATGTTGCTTCATATGACTGCAACTCAATCAGGTGGAGCAGCTCAACTAAGAAGAGAAGTAATGCAGAAGCCTAGAGCACAGACAGCAAGCTAGGAATAATTTGATATTCACAGACACCTCAAAAGTTTAATGCACTGTGTATATAGCTGGCAATAGCATTCCAGGTATAAAGGAAAAAATTGCCTGGCATGCAGTCAGGACTTTCTGCTTGCTAGTTCATTTGTATGCACACCAGCACACTAAAGTATGCACATTCCACTGTGGGTTGAGGCTGACCATCTCTTGCTGCAGCAGAAGGCTGTTCAGTAACACTTTTCACCATCAGATTATACTTCCATGATTCCAAGAGAGCCACTTTATATTTCTGCAGTTCTACAACTTAGAAAACCTTCATGTCTACTGTTTATCCTAGTTAAAGAGATCATTTTCCCTGATGCGAGACAGCTTAAAACTTCTCACCAAGCTTTATTTCTTGCACCTGATATGTAACCACCTCTAACAACTAGAAAAAATGCCAGGACATTTGATGAGCTGTTATTCTGTGTGTAATTAGGTCACGCTGCTACCTACAGAGAAAGAGTATAACACAGATATATAAAACATTTCAATAAAGTTAATACCATCAGATCTCAGAAGGAAGAGATGGAAGAGAAGCTCACCTCTGGGCAGCAACAGAGAAATGGCCCGATCAAAAGACCCCCATAGATATCAGTGGGCTTTGAACCAAGCTGCTGTGTCAATTCAAGGTGTCTGAACACATATTTCATGTTTCCTGAATTACAGCTATTTGCATCTAATTACACAGAATGGCCAGATTAGATTTTTTAATACCACCACTGCATTTATACAAACTAAACCATTATCCTCCAAGCGAAAATTATGAAGTATTTTACATATTTAAATGAACAACAGCAGACGAGATGACCTTTATAATCACCATTAGAAAAAACACATTACAAGTGACTCAAGACATATAGCAAACAATTACCCTAAACCAGACTGGTTTCCAATCTTTTCAATTGTGACAAAAATTAATGCCTAAAATACAAATATATTACAAGATTTAATTATAGGAAAAGCTAAGCAGAACTTAATCTTTATATATTTCTAAATTCTACAGATAATATTTATCAAAAAAGCAATTCCATAACACAAAAAGCCCTCAAGTACTTACAATTAAGTATTATTTAACAGAGATAATACTGCTAAAAAAATATTTTACTTTAATATAAATTTTTGTGGAAACCATTAGTCTGAATTTGATCCTCAAAGCTGGGCAACAACTCAAAATGCAATGACTACCATCGCAAAATTGTGAGACAAAAAGATGTGTATGAGTATACTTAACCTGAAAGATCCTAAGTGCTTTAAAACTGACTGAAGAAAATGAGAATCATGCTCACAATGAAATGCAGACAAGCATATAATATGCATAACAGCACAAGTCCAAGCAAATGCAGAAATATCATTTTTTCAAATGAAACAGCAGAGAGAATACTGATGAGCAGAGTGCAATTACTCATGCTGCATTTGGCCATGACAATACAAAAGGAGCTCTGCAAGGTTAGGCTTCTTGGTTTTGTTGTTTTCTTTTTTCCTTTTCTCTTCTTATGTGGACCTGGCTTTTACATGTTGCCTGACAGAGGGTGGCTGAGCACTTTTTTGGAGCACCAGCTGAATGTCAGCTGGGAATAAAGGATGCTACCAGCTGCAGTGCCAGTTCTATTCCTGCATCACCACTAAGGCTTTTATACTTTTTGGTGAAAGCTAAATGAGGTGAACGCTGGCTAAATCTGACAAGATCACTGTTTAAATAGAGATGGCCACAGGCATAAGCAATAAGCCATTCCATTTCACCATTCACTTGAATGACAACAAGCATTTCATACAGGTATGATATGCAGAACATAATGACCTTGCACAAATTAGAAGTGGACACACAATGAGACTGCAAGCAGCTTCCCTCCTCATGGAAGCCCATCTGTTACACATTGTGCGGTTCTCCTTTAATGATTTATTTGAACAGAAGCAATCAAAAGGTTTAGCTTTTCAGTTTAGAATCAGATAATCACTTACACACAGGATGAACTGTGGAAACAATATGGAAAACCTATTTCATGCAGAAAAACCAGCACTGAGGAACAACATTAAAACTACCACCTGAAAAATCAGTAAGCAAAACATGGAATTATTTTTTTCATTTCATAGGCAGATACTGAAATATTTGGGGCTTTTTTAAATAATTAAAAGAGGTATAAGGCTTTTTTAGACATTTTCAAAAAGCACTACAAAAATCAGTTATGAGAAGAAATACACATGCTTTTGTATAATGGCTATTAGTAAAAAAACAAATAATTAAACTAAAAAAAAAGAGTTCCAAGTGGGAAGCACATGCTATTATAAGACTTCGAGAATCGAATCTGCCAGAATAAAGTAATTTTGAAAGAGAATAAAACCACTTTGCATTAAACAGTCATTAACAGTTTGGTAAGTCACATTCTATACAGTTGCGTATGAAATACAGAGCCTACCTTTCACAAATATTCCTATATGCAAAGCCAATATTGCTTTAAGCAGCACCACTAGTGATTTCTGCTGTCCACCCGGTATTAAGCTTTAGAATACTTAATCACATCTTCCAACAAGAGCCAAACGTGCAGCTTTTAAAACAGTGACTGGAAAAAGACTATAATAATTTTTGCTATTATTTGAAGTACATTCTTAACGTATTTTTATTAGTAAGTAGCTAAGTTAAAACACTTTTTTTTTAAAAGGCTAATTAAAAAATGGATTCAAATAGGTTTCTCTTCTGTTAGAGGACAGAAAGCTATGAGGTATTTTGTGCAAGCATGTAGAGTGCGTGCATTGAGCAAGAGAAAGAAAATCTGAGTGTGAAAGAAAATTCCAGCATCCTAAAAAAAAAACCTCTCTGCTCCATCTAATTCATTATTCAATAAATGTAGCTGTTCAATCCCAGAAAGCTTCACTCTACAAGCAGGCTGCGGTAAGAGCTTTAGGACTTACACAACCAGTTTCTAAGACTATAAAACTCAATCATGTCAAATGCCAGTTGAGCAGTACAGACTGAAGTACCAACCTCCAAACTCTAGTTTAAAAAAAAGGGTTAAAAAAAGCTATTTTGATGTGTGGGATGGCCTTTATTTTGTATTTCCTCTAGAAATTAATTCAGTACAGAAATTCTATTTAAGATGACTTGGCAAGCACAACCTAGCAATTAGAAAGCAAAATACAGTCCCCCCACCACCACAGTTTTGTGCATAGATACATTATTTACGAGGAAATGCTTTCCTAAAAGTGTAAAATAGAGGCAGAAAACAGCTGAGTGCAGCCAGAAAAGGAATTCACCAAATGAGGCAGGAAAACTTGCCTGTCAGTACTGGTAATGAGGAAACCGAGAGGGTAGGTTTCATTTCCAGCCCTGGGTTACAAATGTGATCAACCCAAGCCAGAATTTATAAGCAAAATCCAGCAGTTTTGGCAGACAGGCAAGTAATTAAGCTTCACTTGTCTGGAACATGGGCTTTGCTGGTTTGGGCTGCAAAGCAGCTCTCTTCCTTGCCATAACAGGACCTTCCAAGTTTGTAAGGCGGGTCCACTCAGCAGTAAAGCTCAGACCTTCAGTGATTTTTCCCATTACCATTATGTCTTAGCCTACAGAAATACCTGCAGTCTAGAAGAATGTAAAGCTCACAGAGTATCGCTTGATTTCAAATCTGTTTATTGCAAGTCATTAATTCAATCATAACTGATGTTACAGCGTCAATTGGGAAACTGTTTCACCACCATTCCAGGTAAAACTGTATGATCTCCGAGTCTCTGGCTTTCTTACCTGAAAAATGGCAGTTACAGTTCACCACTTTCTACAAAAGTGTTCTGAAAAAAGTGCCTAAAGAGCAAATTAGTACTATTCTTCCTAAAATGTACATACATGGCAGTACTTGTCAATGCTTCTGTTATCTAATACGGAAAACATTTCTGAGTATCTCTAAAAATATGAAAGGATTTTTGTCAAATCTCCATTATAGGGAGTACTGACAGACCTCAGCGCAGTAAGCCAAGCCTGATTTTTTCACTGCATCTGCAATATCTTTTATACTTGGGCAGCTGGCATAGAGTGAGAAAATTCATTAACATGCTAATGATGTGTCCTATTTAAAATTCCAGCTCTGATTATTGTGTGATTAAGTCTCTTCCCTTGACGTCTGCTTCCTTATATCTGCATTACTGTGAGAAATCAACAATTATTAGTGAAGTAAAAAAATAGGTTACCAATTTATACACAAGAGAAAGACAAACATACACACATATTTCAGCATTTCAATGTATTCCAGACAAAGCAGTATTATCTTCAGTTAAAACAAAAAGTTTTCAGGAAGTTCACAGACACAAAAGATAACAGATCAAGTGCCAGATGAGAAATAGCCATGAGTAGGAGGAATACCTGCACAGAAGGTTTTAAGGTTCTATTAAAAAAGAGGCAGGGCTCCTGATGCAGGAAAAGTAGATTATGCCCTGCAAATAATACAAAAGCAAGAATGAGAGGAGACAACAGCTCCAGTTGATCTGATTACCACTCCCAAAGAAAAATGAAGTATTTCCTTTCTACAGTGAAAGACATTTAAACCAACTGACTTACTTAAACTAGCATTCATTGGCCTTCAAAACGAGACCAAGGGATCGCTTTCTCTGCATTACTTTCAGTAACTTGTGTTTAGTTACAGACAGACACCTATTCCATTGTGTTGAGCAAAAGCATAGCACAACTGTGTCACAAAGAGGAATCAGAGGTACATTCCTACTGCACACCAGCCTAGCCCGGATTGGTTTTGCTGTTTAAGTTCACATCGCCTGAAAGGTTCCCTAATGAAGTCTGTGCAGGCAGCTAGTAACAAAAGCCAGAGGACAGTAACATCCTCAGCTAGTAGAGTTAGGTGGAGAAGGGATTTCTTTCACTGGCTTCTAACTAGAAGTCATCAAACTAACCAAGAATAGGCTTCACCAAGCAATGGTACCACTCATGCTAATTCTACCCACAGCACAAAGCAGCTGAGCACATGCTGCACTAGTAGCTCAAAGAACAGAAACCATTTTCCTGCAGACTACACACTCCCAAAATCACATTAGCCCCCAAACCAAGGGGTTAGCACACCCTGCTTCACAAGCTCCATGCCCCTGCTGCACTCCTTGCCCTGAAGTTGGAGCTCCCACCAGGCATTACTGGGTCTCATGGGTGCACTGACGCCCAGCTCGTAGCAGGCTTCTGGTCTGAGCTGGCATACAGGATGGGGAAGAAACACAAGAAAAAGGCAAAACCACCCTTCTCAACAGCAACACAGATTCTAGTTGTGTAAATGAACCACAAAGCCTGAGGATATGCATTAAGTCAGCTCAGCCACCCTGACTCAAATTTCACCTTTCACAGTGCAGACAGCCAACAGAATTATCTACAGTTCTTTCAAACAACAGCAAAAACAAATGGTAATAAAATCACATTCCAATTGTTTATGGTTTTTTCTCCAAATACTAAAGTACTGTACAAAATAACAACTGGTTCATAAAGTAGATGCTGTCTTTAAGACATAATCCAGATACTGTTTTCCAGAGTGCATCAGAAGGCTTACATTCAGTTAAACATGTTGGTACCAAACTCACACTAGTGTTCTCAAACCTACGTGAGTTTCCATTTGTTAATGGAGAAAATGGTGCAGATGACACACAAGGAGGGCAGAGATGAGGGAAAAGGAAGATCTCAGGTTTTTATTTATGTGTCTCTGTCTAGTACCTGCTTTATAGTTTTACTTAAGGATAAATTCCTCCTTACTCCTACAGAATCACAACAAATTAAAAGAACAATCCACACAGTAAACACAGTATTTTGTAATTTGTTGCCACAAACTGTAGGACAGCAGAGGTCAGGCCAAGAAGACACCTCATTATAGCTACATATATGCAAAATGGAAAGAAAAATATCTGTTAATTGCTACCAATTCTGTTCCACCAACAAGAGTCTTGCAGAGGTTTCGTTTAAAACCCTGCTGCAGAAAATTACAAATGAGAAGCACATGTATTATAGGAAGTTTAACTGTCCTAGAAGCAAAGGAGCAGATCAGAAGGGCAGAACCCTCTTCAACTCACTTGCAAGTCCAAGCAACAAGGAAGCATTGCCTGGTGTGTATTTGGAACTCTGGACCACAATGCAGTAATTTGATAAATTATTTTTAGATTTTGTATCTAGTTTCTAAGAAAGCAAGTTCTCTAGTAGCGTGCATGCATATTTATGTTCTTCTATGCATTTTTAAAACATTGTTGTAAGACATATCCAAGTGCCTACAAAACTCTGCTTCTAGGATAGCTCTGCTTATCCATTTGCCTATGAAAAAACTTCATATAATTTTAAAACAGAGGTGCTTTCCTCTCTTCAACCACCTTATAAGATCTGGGAAAAGGAAAGACACTTCAAACCCCTAGAGCTTTAAAGTAGCTCTCAGATATATACTTAGCCCTTTAGAGGTAACTATAGTAACTGTACATTTGTAGTCAATTAAATGTTATTCAGCCCTTTCATTTAATCAAGCAGCAAGGCCACTTTATCTGCTTAACTTCAGGAGAGGATAGAGCAGATAAGAGGCTAAGTCAAGTCTAGGATCAACTGTGCTGTTTGTTAATTTGTCAGTAGCTTTCACAGTAATTCCAGAAAACTTCTCCAATTCCACTGTGGCACTACAACCCAAGCACACTGCTTACAATTACATGTGATCTGCATTTGACAAGCTGTTTAAACCCCAACTCAAACTAAATTTACAAAGAGAACTCTTGCCTTCTGAACCACTCATCCCTTACACCTCATGCATTCAGACTTGCCGCCAAGTTTTTAATATATATATATATATACACACTAAATATTTAGTTACATATCCGAAGTACGTTACTATTGTCACAGCCAGTCACATCTACTGCTTCCACATAAAAGACCACATATGCTTCTCGGTATGTGAATACATGCACAATATCATCATCACTATTATAAAAATGGGCTTAGAAAACAAAGTTTTTGGGAGCAGGGCTAAGAGATTTCAAAAATCTGTATGTTGCTGGGATACCCCTTCTCCCCTTCCAGAGTCTCTCACCCCAAGTGGAAACAGCTGAGAGCATATTCAGCATAATGCTTATCTAGGTCCTGGCCAAACTTACCTCAGAAAAATAAGTATATTTTGTGAAATGCAGGATGGTTCATCAAGCCCTGTAGACATCTAGGATCTCACGACTGAGCAAAAGCCGCAAGAGCCTGTGAACTACTTACCAAAGGCAGTCTCTCCTTCTTCAAGTTCTTGTTTCAGTCTGGTGTAGTCATCTTTGATTCTCTCTAGTTTTCGGATATTTCTGGCACTCAGAACCAACAGTTCATTGAGAAGTCCTTCCAGCCCCTCCTTCTCTGATGATAATGATCTTATTTCTTCCGTTAGGTCCTTTGCAGTACCAAAATTACCTCCTGCATATTTTGTGGGGAGAGGGGGTAGGGAGAGGAGAGACAATGAAGCAGATACTTGCAACATCAGTAGGTTACACAGCAAACAAGGGAAATTAAGCAACTATACTTCCCAAAAGCAACTGAAAGACCAATCTGAGGTGGGAAAGGGCAAAAGAAAAAACATAAACTGCTTTGCAAGCATACATTTCAATAATATACTACAAAACCAATCATGATTGTAGCAAATTTAACCTTGTACATACAGATATACCGTGCTTAAATTACAAATAAAATTTGCAATTTTGAAGAAAACCTGTTCCTAAGGGTCCATACTTCAAAAAATGTCATACTGTAATTCACTGATCACTACAGTGTGATCTGTCAGACCATTTTCTTCTCTTGGAGAACACCTCAACTTGCTATACTTTTGAAATAGATGCCATCAATCTACTAGAACCTGAAGTATTTCTTCTTGAACAAAGCAGCACTATGATGCTGTTCCTAACAAGAATCAGAAGATCACTTATAGATGACACACAGCATTTCTTAAATGGCATGCAGCCTGTGTGAAGACCATCAGGAGACGTTCTTCTGAGAGACCATATTTGAAAGTCACAGCTCTCCAGTTCTGGCTCTCCCTGAAGCATAAAACATCAGACACAGGCAGAATACCTCAGTATCACCAGCTCACACTGCTCTGCATTTTTTAAAAATGACTGGCTCCTTTGGACAGGGACCCAGAGTCAAAAGTTCAATTCCCAACTGGTTTGCAGTGTAGCCTCGAAACATTTGCCCACTTGACCTTTCTGAATACCATTTTTGTAAGAACCTGAGAGGAGCGTTTCCTTACTTCACAGGAAAGCCTGGAGTACATATAGACAATAACAGTCTGAGATGCTCAGCTATTAAATGATTTTTTAATAGCAGCAGAGTAACTATTAAATTGATACATTTATACAGATGAGCCTGTGTGTTTTCAGTGATTCAGTTGCTTAGCTGGGGGTAAAGCAAAACACAAAACCACCCCACTCTTCAAGAACACCAATTTCCATGTAGACTTACCCAATACTAGATAAAGATCTACAGCACAAGATCTAAACCCTAGCACTGTCCTGACTTAGCAAAAATTTGGTGGTATGACATAATAAATTAGAAAATTTAGTCTTCAAGCAAATATAAAGCACATTCAGTCTCACATGTAAGACATCTAATGGCTTCTGAAGTGCATGCAATGACCTTAGACTCCAGAAACAACTATAATACCAGCAGTATTATTAAGATATAAAGATGTCCTTTGGCTTTTGTTTCCAGAATAAGATGTTGCCTCCACTCAAGAGAGCAATTTAAAAGTATAGTTTAGAAAACTAAGGCATAATCCAAAACATTAAATCCACATCAGAGCATTCTAAATTGTGGCATTACATCCTTTTTACCTGGTGTCTCAAGAGTGCTGGTCACAAAGTCTTAAACAGGAATGTTTTGCCTGCTGTTCAGTTGCTTCAGGACAGAGGAGTGAGTATTTACACTGGTCAGAGACCACTGCCAGCTGCTGAGAGAGGCTTCACTCCTCCAGAATGTAAGAGTGAACAGAAGCACTTCCAGCAAATAACTACAATCATCCTCCTGGGGGAAAGAAGCTGACGCAAATTGAAGTGGCTGTATGGAGACAAGCATGCCAAAGGGAGACTGCACTTCCAAGAATTTTGAGAAAAATGGTATCAAGCAAGACAAATTTAAAGACTGCACGTTGCAAAGCATGGTAGCCTTTGTTTCACTTTAGTCCTAAGGCTACAGCAGTTTCAGTCAACCCCTTTTCCCCACTTAAAACTGACACTTTTTTGTTTCTATTTAAGAGTTCAAAATTTTCTGATTTCTAATTCTCAGCTAAAGTCCTGTTTGCCAGTTCCGTCTTACAAAGAAATCCCCAATTAAATAACTATAAACATGCTTTACAAACAATAGGATCTCATGGCTTATCAGTGCATTTATTGGGAAACAATAGTGCAATTTTTATTATCTGAATCTGTCACATGTTCCCAAGTGGGCAAAACACAGCAGCAAGAAAAGCAAGACAAAAAGTCACTGGGAAAATGGCAATGATTCAGATGCTTCTAAGGCCACACGACTTACAATTCAACAGTCTACCTTTATTCACCTGAATTCATCCCAAGCATCAAACCACAAGAGCCTTAATAAAACATGAAGGCAAGAGATTCTTCATTAGAATCTGGAACCTGCTCTTGCATTTTAGAAGTCAACAAGAAAAGTAATTCGATATTACATATTAAAGTTTTATACTTACTGAATGGATCTTAATTCCCAGAGGGGAAGTTTATATCAAAACTCAGGCTATGAGGAAATGGCATTAGACACATACCCAAAATCCAAAACACAGGTGCCTGATGCATCTAACCATGACAGCAGAAGTGTCTGGAAGTCTGACATGAAAATTCAGAAGACTGTTACACAAACCCATGCACCAAAAGTGCCATCAGTGAGCTCCTGACCTCAATCACAGCAACCAAAATACCTGCTTTCTAAATGCCATAAGATGGTTGGTTTAAAAATTAATATATAATCCCTAGCTGCCAGCATTAAAAGACATGCCCTTTTAGTGTGTTTTTGATTTGTTAAGAGACAAAGTCACATTTGATACTGTAGAAACATTCTGTAGATATGTCAAAATATTTTCTTCTGCTAATATCCTGAAAATGCTGAAATTCTTTCTTTTGATGATAAAGTAATTATTTTTCCTAAATGCATACAATAACTATTACTTTGGCACCCACTCAAAACTATGTTTTACATAGCCATACCACTGGGAGAGTTCTAGTTGGGCGATACTATACAAGTCAGTCCTAACTCTTCCCAGAAAACTCAAAAATCACTGAAGCTAACAACTGCTCACACAGAAAATCTGCATGGAGACAATAAAAGTAAGGAACTAACAGTCTAAGATCAAAGCTTAGCTTTTTTGTCTAAACCAAGACAGAGAAAGGGATTTTATGAAAGAGAGTGAAGAGCAAAATGCTACTTTTCCCATCCTTCATCCTGTCCCACAATGATGCTTAATACCAATGTGTAATTTTAGCCACTTCATACATGTTCATATAAACACATTGGGCACAAACTGGTAACACCAAATGAGGAAACCCGCAAATTCAGAAGACTGCTTATAAACCTCCAGGATTGAAAGTCTGATGCTTTGTCAGAATCTTAAACCTATTCCATTTTAACTTGAATAGGTGGAATCAAGACTGCTAGGATAAAACTGGGGGCAGGGGAACGGGGAGAAGTAATCATGGGAAGTAGAGCTGGGATTACAATAAAATCTGAAATCACTCGCATGAACTCAACCAAACTGATTATACTTCTGCAACACTGAAAAGTCAATTTTTAACTTTCCAGCTAATTCGAAGTATCCAGTGCTCTTATCAGGTTGAATTACATGCTTGTAGTACACTGTCATAAGGAGCCGAGTAGATACATTTTACTTTTGAGAGGCCGAACAGTACCATTGTTGTGAAAAACAGCAACAAAATCCCAGTATAAACATCCTCCTCAATCTTACCCTCTGGGGCTATCTCTTCACATGCATCCTTCATAACCCACTCTCTACAGAGGGTCACATCAGGTAAGCTCCAGTGGCTTGATATGAATGTTAAAAATACCAGCCAAATCAGACAAAACAACCCACATCGGGAAAACTAAAAAGAATATGAAATTATCCCCAGGCACAAAGTAGCTATATAACTGCTTTTATTCACTGCAAACATAAGCAGCATGTTTATTTTCCTCTCTTCCCAGAATTTTATTTGTATGGCTATAGCTAAATAGTGCTCTGCATATCAAGTATACTTTCTCTATACACAGTTACATGCCACAGACTCATGTCCATTATAACAGGTCACTGTTAGATTTTACTGTGTCGGTCAGATTGTTGCCCATTTAGTAGGCTCAAACTAACACATTAAGTTGTTACCATGTGCCAAAACCAAACTAACTAAAAATATGGTTTGACTAAAAATCTGTCAAATTTTTGTAAAAGTTAAACATGTCACCATTTAAGCTTATTTCTCCCCTTCAAAATGTAAACCAAAGTTAATGACCCACAAGGTTTTTATTCCCACTTTTCCTCATACTTATGGCAGAAATTACATAAGATCTTAGTTTTCATTATTTACACCTGAAGTAGAGTGGCAAGTCCCATCTCAACTGAAACTACAACCAACATAGTACAAGCAAAGGAGCCAATTTTCCATTCACAGAAAAGCATACATAATGGACATTGGCTTGAATGTAGGAAAAAACAGACCAGTCATTTTTTATTATCACCTATAAGTTAATTTCTCATAGACTAACACCACTACCCTTAATAATATATAAGTGAAAATTTCCATTTTAGCTTAGGGCATTCGCCACCATGGTATTTATCAATGGCACTGGAATTCCAGGCTGAAAATCCTCTACCCTGTGATTAATGAGAATGCAAACTGATTCCAATACCAGAAAAGAAAAATGAAGAAAATAAACACCATTCAGCAGCTCACAAAGAAAAGAGAAAAACCTAAAATCATGACAGAAATGTAAGATTTTGGAAGCACTGTCATTGTGTTTGCATCTCTGAAAAAAAAAATAGCAAACAAGGGACAGCCTACCATTTCCTGAAACATTTCACAAGAATTCCAGCATATCTGAATCACAATTATTGTGTTAAGCAATAACATATGTCAACACTTTTATGAAGCATAATACAACTGAATGTGTGATGTGAACTTGAAAGGTAAAGTAAGAAAATCCATCTAGAAGAAGGCAAGAGACCTCACAGATGTTTGAAGGAGGAATTCTCTGCCACAGAAAACCTTGTGTTACTGCACCAAACCAGTCACCACAGAGAAACCAGGAACCTTCCCTCCCCAACCCCTCAAAAAGAGGGAGGGAGCACAAAACTTCAGCAATAAAATTTTAAATCAATAATAACAACTCAAAAGCTTAAGTGGAAAATATCAATAAGAAAATGCAAAAGAAGCTGTAGAAAAAGGCAGTGGTTTGAAAGACTGCACTTCAGCAAGGCTGAGACAACCTATTCCAAGGAGCAGTAGCCACTGGCGACTTGTCAGGCCACCAGGTGCCATCAAGTGCCTGCACGGTGATAAGTATATCCCAGGAGCACATTAGTCCCAGCAATTTAGTAAGTGCATTAGCCAACAAATGGTTGTTGCAAGTCATGTATTATTTCTTTAAACATCGTAAAGGATGCCTAACTGAAAGTGACTCCAAGGCTCACCCAATAGCACAGGCACATGAGCACACAAGCTTCCTTACATAGTCACTTCCTCCACCTCATAGCTCCTGCTCACCTTATGTTTTTCAGCCCCTCGTTTTCACATCTCCCCTCTCTACTGCCTTGGCCTCCAGTCACTGCTGCTACCAGTGGAGAGGAAGGGATATGCTGAGAATTGCTAAACAGCCCAGACTTGATCTCCACAATCTTGAGGGCTGCAGGAAATCATTAACTTCCTTTTTACCAACCAGGCCAGGAAAGAAAACCAGAGAAGGATGAGGGAGAGAAGTATTCGTGCCACCTAGGTTTAGGCACCAAAAGCACATGCACTGGGATTCAGAGGTTTGTTACCTTGGCTACCAGACAGCTAGTGGAAAAAGGGGCATCGCTGTCCTCTTCCACAGACTGTACAGGGGTTCTCTTGCATCCCCTCCAGACCACAAAACAGCCTTTTTCCATGGTGTGACAGCACCTTCACTTTGCAGAATCATAGAATTCCAGCATTCACCATCTAACATTTCTCCTTTGAGCACAAAACCCTGGAAAAGGAGCTGACAGAGAAACTACTTGACCTCCTCTCCTGCTCCAGGGATAGTAGCCTAGGTAACAGGAAAGTAAAAGAGTAAGCTGTTACATGACTGACTGCCTTTTGCAACAGAAGCAATGATTTTCTGCTGTCTGGTCACATATCATGCTGGAACTTCAGTTACAACAAGTTCACCTTGAAGTTCACTGAAAGCCAGTAACATCCAGCAGTCTCATTTGGAAATGAGATGAAAAAGACAAATAGCATAGCTGTCCGAGGACTGTGTGACTGTTTGAGAGTTGGGTTTGGGGGCTCACTGGCATTATGTTTGCCAAAAATTGCATCACTTGCATCAATACACAGTGGCAAATTTTACTCCATGAAGCGTAAAGTGACTGTTTTGGGAAGACATGCCAATACACAGTACTGTATGCTGAAGACAGACATTGTAATAGAGGCATGAAGAAGAATTAATCTTAATATGCCTCTGAACCATTAACCCAGACCACTGCTGCAAGCAAGAATCTGCATGTGCAGACCAGCTGTATCATCTGACAAGACACAGACCTCAGATTCCAATTCATCAAAAAGTAAGCCTTCATAAGGCTGGAGGTTTTTTCGTTACAGTTCTTTTCTGAGACATGCAGAACTTGCCCTAAACGACCATCAAAGAGGCAACAGTTCTAGCATTAAGTTCTGTGGAAATATGGTATCTAGTATTTATGTCATACTATTTATAAACTATACTTCTACACTAACATAAGGAAAAAACCCTTTTTGTTGTACTGCTGGAAATAATCTCACAACAGCATTTCCAAGCAGCTCCCATTTGCAGGCATTTAATGAAATAGAGATAGTGCTAATCACAGGATGATGACACACAATCTCTCAGCAGTACAGACAGTTTTAAGATCAAAAACGTTTTAATTTTTTTTTAACTACTTACAAGTCACCTCATAGTAACTTCTGTGTCTGGATGTAATCTGTATTTGCAAAGACATAAGGAAAGTTAATGACATGGATCTTGGATAACTACATAACAAACTCAGTATTTCATTCATGCCTGCTTAGCTCCCTGCTAGCCACTTTCTGCCTATCTAGACCCATGCTATTACGCATTCTCAAGAGGAAAAAAAAATTCACATAGACCTATGAAGACACTGTAAAATGTATCAAACAACCTCTTTAATTATTCAAATATAGGAAACATGAAATGACAACTAAAAATTCATTTTAGCTTACAATCTCTCTCCTATTCCCAAATTATTTTCTCACTAAGGAGAAATGAGAAACATGCCATTTCTCACAGACAATTTGCTCTTCTGCAATACAGCTCAAAGTAGGTAAATAGATTTTAATAATATTTCTACAGTTACATTCACACTTTTTTAGCATACCATCCTATCTGAATTTTCTTACTGGCTTAAGATTATTTCATCTGCAGTTTATTCTCCCAAAACATTTCACGCTCAATAGACACACAATGCTAACAAAGAGCAGAGCATCATGTGCTGCTGTGGTCTTTCCATAACTGATGACAGAAGCATACTAAGAGCTAGTGCAAGAAGCAACTGTTACAACAATCACATGCAGGTTTCTAAGCTCTGACATTAAGGTGTTTCATTTTAATAAAAACAACCCTACTAGATGCTAAACCATAACATTTCATCGATAAGTATTTACAAATGTGTATGTCAACAGTAACATCTCAGGCAATCAGGAGCATTTGGTAGCTACACAATTAGCTGAAGCTACAGACTTAAAAACCGTGAACAATATAATAAGATTCTACTAATTATGTTTGAAAAAAACTCTGGACTAGCATCTCAGGAGTATTAACTGCCACTTATTTATTACAACAGGCAAATGCCAGTCAGAAGTAAGGGAGTTGTTGATATAAAGGATCTGAATTGTAACCACTGATAAAAATATTTCTTGAACATTTGAGTATGTGCTGCTTCTCCCTCTCCCCAAAATCTCACTGGGATTTAATGACTGTATTTATTCAATGGCTTTCAGTAATCCAAAGATTCACTAACTTTCTTTCTCCCCCAGACTGAACTTTACATTTATTCCAAGGATGAAATAATAGAAGAGATGTTCACATATGTAGCATCATCTCCTGTTTCTTTACAGCATAGTTTGTTATAGTCTTAAAATTAAGGGTATTGTATTGACAGAACTGGTAGAATTGTTATACTTACATTGCATTAATTGTAGTATTTTCCTCATTTAAAAAAAAAAAATCAATTATATTCTACATTTTCTGGTGCAAGTACACCAGTACTGTAAATCAGTGTGTTTGGTATAGGACATACAGTTCATGTCATTAAGTCATTGCATGTAAGCTCTGAGTAAATATGTATCACTTAACAACTTTATTCTTAAGCTCATCTAACTTAACTTTTGGGATACATTAATACAGATGTGTGCAACTGCATTCAGTTACCTTTTTCCTTTGACACTCTTCCAAAACCACTTAAATCTAACCGCTTCCTCAAGAAAAATGCTATGTTAAAGTGATGCAACACCTGTTTAGAGTTGATCTCAGTATCCATCAGCACTGATGTTCAAGGTAATTGTTAGAACGAATGATCTAACTGCTGGGTATAAAAGCAGAAATAACAGATGTTTATCCCTGCCTGATGCTTAAAGACTAAATTAAAACCTCTATGACCAAATTTTATTATTAGTGCATATTTAATGCATACACTATACTTCCCTCTGAATTTCATGCTATTCCAAAACCGTCCTTAAATAATTGCGTATTACCCAATTGATGATTTTCCCACCTTATAATGATTTAATAAACCCAGGCTGTTCATTAACAGCCTGTTAGCTACCTGACAGTTCGGGGGATATGTAGGTAAATTATCCTGTTTAAAACTTAACCAGTTATTAAAAGATTAAGACCTACTTCTTAACTATATCTTATTTAAGAGATGTCATTCATTTATGCCTAATACAGGAATATACAGAAACTGAATAATTCAGCTTTCCCTGTATTACCTTTCTCTTCTGCATTTATAAAATCTTTTCTTCCTGACTTGCTTCTCTGCTCACTGCAATTAATTCTGCATCCTGATTTTCTGATTTTATCATTCCATGCTTTAAGACTCAAATATTTTCCTTCTTCTCC
>JAOEHY010014720.1:0-11545 GCA_025447955.1 Psilopsiagon aurifrons
ATCAACCAACACCCCCAAGTCCTTCTCCACAGGGCTGCTCTGAATCTCTTCTCTGCCCAACCTGTAGCTGTGCCTGAGATTGTTCCCACCCAGGTGTAGGACCTTGCACTTGGCATGATTGAACTTCATCAGGTTGGCATCAGCTCACCTCACAAGTGTGCCAAGGTCCCTCTGGTGACATTCCTTCCCTCCAGAATATCAATCAAACCACACGGCTTGGTGTCATTGGCAAACTCTCTGAGGGCACACTCAATCCCCCTGTCCATGTCACAGACAAAGATGTTGAACAAGACCGGTCCCAACACCGATCCCTGAGGAACACCACTCATTACTGTTCTCCAGCTGGACATTGAGCCATTGAGCACAACTCTTTGTGTATGACAAGTTTTTCATCTATCAAGTGGTCCATCCATCAAATTGATGTCTCTCCAATTTAGAGACAAGGATGTCATGTGGGACAGTGTCAAACGCTTTGCACAAGTCCAAGTCGATGACACCAACTGCTCTATCCCTGTCCATCAGTTCTTTAGTAGTCCTATCATAGAAGGCCACCAATTTGGTCAGGCAGGATTTCCCCTTAGTGAAGCCATGCTGCCTGTCAACCAACCATCCTGTTGTTTTTCATGTGTCTCAGCATGTCTTCCAGGAGAATCTGCTCCAAGATTTTGACAAGCACAGAGGTGAGGCTGACTGCTCTGTAGTCCTGCTCATCCATTTTCCCCTTCTTGAAAATGAGGGTTATATTTCCCTTTTTCCAGTCGTTGGGAACTTCCCCTGACTGCCATGATTTTTCAAATATGACGGATAATGGCTTAGCAACTTCATTTGCCAGCTCCTTCAGGACCTGAGGATAGATTTCATCAGGTCCCATGGACTTGTGGACATTCAGGTTCTTAAGATGGTCTTGAACCAGATCCTCTCCTACAGTGGGCCCAGGGTCTTCATTCTCACAGTCCCTGCATCTGCCTTCCGAGACTTGGGGTGGTGTGGTCAGAGCATTTGCTGGTGAAGACTGAGGCAAAGAATTGATTAAGAACCTCAGCCTTCTCCAAATCCTGCGTAACCAGTTCTACTGATAGCTTCTGGAGGGGGCCCACGTCATCCCTAGTCTGTCTTTTATTTGCAATGTACGTATAGAATCCCTTCCTGTTATCTTTCATGTCCCTAGCCAAGTTTAATTCTAAGTGGGCCTTAGCTTTCCTAACCTGGTCCCTAACTTCTGGGACAACACCCCTGTATTCTTCCCAGGCTGCCTGTCCTTGCTCCCATCTTTTTTAAGCCTCCTTTTCCCCTCTAAGTTTCCTCAGCAGCTCCTTATCTATCCAAGGAGGTCTCCTGGTCCTCCTGCTGCTCTTCCTTCTAGTTGGGATTTAACACTCCTGGGCTTGTAGTAGGTGATCCTTGAATATCAACCAACAATCTTGGGTTCCCCTGCCCTCTAGGGCTATCGAGGAACCTTACTAAGCAGGTACCTGAAGAGACCAAAGTCTGCTCTCTTGAAGTCCAGGGCAGTGAGCTTGCTGCACGCTCTTCTCACTGTCCTGAGGATCTTGAACTTGACCATCTCATGATCACTGCAACCAAGGCTGCCCTGGGGTGGCACATTGCCAACCAGCCTGTTCCTGTTTGCAAGCAAGAGGTCAAGCATGGCGCCTCTCCTTGTCGACTCCTCTATTACTTGCAGAAGGAAGTTGTCTTCCACACAATCGAGGAGCCTTTTGGATTGCTTGTGCCAGGCCCTCCATCAGATAATGAAGTTTGAAGTTGTCATAGTCCCAAAGCAAGCACTAATTGTCCTTAATTACCTTCAAAGAACACTTCTAGACATTAAGCATACTTCTATTCTTGGATGTACGAACTGCTTTTCTAGCATAATCTGATACAATGTGAAATAAGCTTTCTCCATTAAACATTTAATAAATCTAGAAAAGTAGAATAGCAGAGAATGGGCTACATCATTAAATCCATGAAAAGTAGGATTTAGTCATTAGATTTCATTTCTTCTCGTCTTTTCAAACAGATTATCCAAAAAAGCGTAGCGTACTGTACATCAGGAAAGAACAAGCACATCCTAAAACTGAGATGGAAAAATATGTGGGGATGTTATTCCAATAAGAATTTAATTGGATGGGGGTTTTTTATTAGTTTGCAAAAATAAGTTAGCTCCATCACCATCAAGATGAGCAGGTTTCAAGTCTCTTTGAAACTCCTGAAAGGTCTATGTGGATAAAGAAAGAGTTACTATAAGTAAAAGTATAGTATTAAAATAATGCTTATATTACTTAATTCAAGAAGGATAGTTGCAAATTATATGTAAATATCTCTCCCATATAAGCTAGATATTGAAAAAAATCTTGCTCTGGAACAGATGCACTCTCTAAGGCAAATTTTGCTTACTTTACTTATCACAGAGCAAGAAATGTGATAAAACTTCCAGTATTCTGTATAATGACATTTGCATAAATCAGGCTGGATTTGCTCCTGAAGTCAAAATGCCATAAACCCCAGAAGTACAAACAAAAATAATTTACTACGGAACATATTTATCAATCAGTAGTGATAAATCTGCCTTAGTTTCCAATGTGTACTTTAGTAGCTAGAGGTATAAGTTTACTTCTCTTCATAAAGCTAGATGTCCCCTTTACATTCAGCAAGAACTGTGAATTTCCTAATAATAATTCAATACTGTACAAGAAAGGGTTGAGGAAAAAGCAAAATCCCTGTGAGCTGAAACTGAATAGATTGCAGTTGGTTGCTCCAAACTGTTTGTGGTTAAAAGCATTTTGAAAGCACAGTGTTATAACACTATGAGTAATTCAAGTTTTCTTTCTTTTTTTTGTTTTTCCTCGCCAGTGTAATTTTTTACCAGGAATTGTCACCTTGAGCAAATTTTACATTAACACAAATGCCAGATGTTAATTTCCCTAAGCTGTTTTTGTGTGACTGACTTTCCTGAACTACTATGGAAGCCATAAGCCCAGTTTCAAGGTTAAAGAGTACCCAAAGCTCCAGTTAAATCAGTGGTAGCTGTGGATACTGAGCAGCCTTTAAAAACAAGTTATAAGGCAATGCGGCTGGCGTGGAGAAAGTTGCCCTGGAAACTCCTATTGAGAACACCCATTGACTCATTTGGTATTTCCATATATAAAAGTTCGGAAAACTACTTTCTGTTCTCAAATCTTAGGAGGTGCTGGGACTTCATTTATGGATTTTGCTACTTTCCATCTCACAAATACACTTTTGCATTTTAAAGTAAATTAAAACTGTCCTCTAGTGTATGCATTTATGTGTGCTTGTATGCATGTATATACATGCACATACTGTATTTTCAGATAGCAAACGCAAAATCCTTTTGAACCTTTTGCTACTTACAGTCTAGCCCAAAAGAATAGAGACAAGAGGCATGTATCTACTTTAATATCTTTAACAATAATAAAGAGATTATCTGTCTCCTGGAGAAGCAGCAAGATAACCACCTACTACTTTTCACCTGTAAAAATATCACCACTTGCAATTGGTAAAGTCTTCTAACTTGAAAATCAAGGCAGATATCTCCTTCAATGGGATGTCACCTTTTTTTTTTTGGCAAATTCACAGTCTTGCGAACTTTTGCTTTTCTCAGTAAAACCATATAGATGGAACACTTAAGTTTAATGTAGCTTGCAAAATGTTTCTAGAAGATATTTTCTCAGTCTGGGATTCCCAGGGCACCATGAACACTTATGCTAACCACCAAAAAGGAAGCAAAGTGGAAGAAATAAGTCTGGTAACGTGTTTGGAATTTTCCCATGTTAAACAAAACAGCCTGATGCCTTTGCATTGTCAGAAAAGTACAAGGAAGCGATAAAAGGGATAAGTACGTTGACCTCAGAATAAGTGAGAAAGACTAGTATCCAATAAGGTGAGAAAAAAATTAGCAGTTGTTCTGTCAAAGAATCTACCTCTACTATTATATTTCACAACACTGACTTTCAAGACCAAAAGGGCATTGTTCCGCCCACTTATTATAGATATTCTGCAAAATTAAAGACACATCAAACAAAAAAAAAAAAAAGAAAAAAAAAAAAAAGAGAAGGCTTGTAGCTTGTACTGGTTTATATTGATGGAAAAAAGCCCAAACACCTTCAGACAGCTGCAAAAATGAAGCTTTCTTGAGTGCTCCTTAATTAAATCAGGCAGCATTGATCGGAGACCCAAATCCATGTAAAAGCGATTTCTCTTGGAAATATACCCCTTACACCGTATTCTAAGCAATCCTTTCTAGCCAGTGCTGGCACAGGGGTAAGTTCATCCAGCTCTTTTGAGAACAGGCCTGAAAATCACAGCCTCTAAAATCTGTTGTCTCAATCTGCTTTGAAATGCTGACTTACACCTTTATGAAAAGACAAGCAAAAAAGTAATTTGCTAAGTTGCCTTTCTAAAAATAAATCAGTATTTATTATTGAGTTTCTGGATATACAACATAAGCTTTTGAGATAGTGCAGTGAAGTTTCTTGGTCAGACATAACTGATTAGCTGTTCAAGATTTTTTCTGATCTCAGTCTCTGGAATACTTCCTTTTATCCAGCTTCCCCCTGTGGCCATATGCATACTGTATGAATGAATGCTATATGAATGTGAATGTTACAGTTCATACAGTGGTAAAGTAGGATTACAACATTCCTGTCCATTCTCCCCTCATTCTTAACTATTTATGGTGCTGCACTGCAAACAGATCACTGAAACAAACAAAAAATGGCCACCCATAAAGCTCTATTAACACAGCAGAGAGTAAAGGCCCATACTTTTCCAGTCTAGCTCATTTGTTAATTGCAAAGCAAAAAGATAGCAAAAAAGGTACTGAAAATGGTCTGTCTGCAGCCAGATCAGTTCACTGAGCTGACTTGCTGAACAAATGGTCTTTTCCTAATACCTGCAAAGGGGAAGTGCAGGACAAGAATATAGAGTCAGAAGGCTGAGAGGGAAAAGACTGCTGTTTCAGTTACAGCAATCCCTCATGTTGCTGTGAAGTGACCACAAAAACACCCCCCCTGAGAGGAAAACAGTGTATGGCATAGTGGAGGGGAAAGCTTGGGTTTGGAACTTCCCATTCTCTCCTGGTATAGGGACGCAAGTAGTACCTCTGGATTCTTCAGCATCCTCTCTTTCTTCTCCAATTGCTCCCCTCACTCATTTTCTCCTGCAGATGCCTCCATTCCTTTGGTTCTCATGAAACTAGTTATTGTCCTTGTAAGAGAAAATCCAGTATCTTCCTCCTCAAATAAGAAGCAAATGGGTTTGGTGCATATTTTGTTGCTCAGTCAGTCAATCCTGCACAGGATTGGTATAGCTAGATGAGGAATATTTTTTTTTTTTTTTTTCAAAATAAAAAAAACTCATGTACATATGTGGGAGAAAGAACATTCTGTTGGAAGTCATTTTACTTCTAGCAACAGAGTTCAGGACTGTGACCTGAGCACAGGACTTCAGCACAGGACTTAAGTCAACATCCTCATGTAAACATGAACTTATTTTTCTGTGATGTAATGTTACTCAGACAACTTAGGCCTATGGCTTTGATATGAAGACATATTAGCAAGCACATTTCTGTAGAGATAGACAGACTTTTGTCATTGTGAACATAGCCCGCAGCACTAAAATCTTCAAACATAGAGTAGAGCAGCTACTGAATCAGCCAAGGAAAATCAAATTAAAAGAAAAGAATTCCTAGTGTAAAAAAGCACCCTTTTTTTCATTAAGATCATGTCTTTGCATATGAATAAAATAGAAAGGAGAAAAAGTAGAAAGATTTTTGCTCATTTTTTCACCTTTAACATTCAGAAGGGCAAAAAAGACTACAAGCTGGATGTGGTATTGACATAAGAGGTATCGTTCTAATTAATATGAAACACTGAACATTTATTGTAGAACAATAGCAATGAGTGCAGAATGGTGACTTTCTGTTTTAAATATTTGGAAGACAGGCTCACATTATGACGTGCTTCCAGTTTCCAGTGGTATTAGGGATGAAGCCAGTATAAATCCAGTTGTCACAAAAGAACAAGTTATAGTATATATTAAACCACAAAAAAATACTTTCAAATAACATTAAGAGTATGACTTAAGCCCACAAAAGCTAGGAATTCAGAGTTAGGGCTGCAATCCTGTCCTTAACTCACCCCATTTTGTTTAGGTATTGTAGCAGATATGAAGAGAGCTACATGAAACATGATGGTTTTGGTTTACAAGGGTTAGCACAAAATTTGGCTTTCGTCTGCGCTGGGTAGGGTTTGCCAGTTAAGCTAGAGCTGACAAAGCCTTCTCATGGACTTTAAGATTATGTTATGAATAAACCAGATCTCTTCATTAAATGTTAGTAGTAGAATGTATACCTCCCTTTACTTGATTAACTTTGTGATCCACTTTCCCGCACATCAGCTAGTTAATTTCTTTTGGAGACATTTTATTTCGTTGGCAGTTTAGTTAGACATTTGATAATTAGTGGGCTAACCTGTGTCATGTATCTGAGTCTGGACTGAGTGAGCAGGAGACCACAGTGGTTGATATTTGAATATGCTGAATTTAGCAGCCAAAATATGAATGCAGCTAAACAGATGGATGATTAGCAATGAATATCTAAAGGAGAAAATGTGATCATTTGATGAAAGTGATGATATTCAACAAAAAGGACACTTAAGAAGAAATAACAGGATAAGAGATGAACTCCAGAGGCAACTAAAGCAGAAAATTAGCTACAGAAGCAAGTTGAAGATTAGTCTCAGACACCCATGAGGATTATGTCTTAACATCAGTTTGAGTTGAAGCTGTGAGGAAAGAGAAACACAAAAACATACACACATTTCATTTAGCTTTACCTATGTTTTGTGCTTGCTGAAGTGAACAGCGACTACTTTCTGGAATACTTAAAGCATTTGTATGATTGTTACCATGAAAACATGGTAGTTGAAAAGTAGATGCATT
This sequence comes from Psilopsiagon aurifrons, assembly GCA_025447955.1. NCBI lineage: Eukaryota > Metazoa > Chordata > Aves > Psittaciformes > Psittacidae > Psilopsiagon > Psilopsiagon aurifrons. Next base: position 6,961 of record JAOEHY010014720.1, read on the forward strand.
TACATAAATAAACATACCTTTTTGCCAACACGAGGGTATCTATACAGGGGTTTCATGAGTGAGGTGTCTTGCAATTTATTCACACTCCCAATAAAGTAACAGAAAAAAAAAATTACATAGGGCTTTGGCTTCATATTCTACATTATTTTTAAGGAGGTCAATAACAGCTGGCTTGGGTCCAGTGGGTATCCTGGCACTGTCTGTCCCTCCACTGGATTTTGCAGGAGCACATTAGTGACTTTGTCAAAGCAGAATCATGTAATGACTGATTCGCAAAGCTCATTTAGGTATTGATTTATTCTTTCCAAAAATTTCAGACCATGAGTTACTGTAAGGTTTCCCAAACATTTCTTGAATTTGCAAAGAATTTCGTAACTTGCTAAGTTTTACTTAATTCCAGGTTTCTTGATGCAAGCTTCATTGCTCCTCATAAAATACAGTAACCTGTGATTCTGTGCTTCTTTTCAATGACTATGTATAAGGATCTGAATAATAGCTCCATACTTCTTGGGTTGAAAGTCTCATTGTAATTTGAAGAAAAAGTGGAGGTTTACTAAAACTAACTGATAGATGTCGGATTCACTTTTATTAGTCCCTCAGTCCTACTTTGAACTTGTGGTGATTACAAAGGTACATTTCCAAGGTTTAATTTCCTTAATCCTTAAAGAAACTGAATTCTCGTAAACATGATGCCATCTATTTAGAAGAATAACATAAATGAACTGAAAAATTTATTTTAGCTGTCCTTTTGTCATCTATAATCAGAGTGAAGATGACAAAAGTACAAAATCATCATCATTCTCCCTTTTGCATTCAGAGATCTAGTATGGAACCTACTCCTCCTAATAAGTCCAGTCTCATTCAGGTTTTAGAGCTAAAGTGAACTGTTGCCAAAGGAAAGTTTTTTCTTTTCATTAAACCTATAAGTTTCCATCAGTCCAAAATCAAAATTCAGCTGAAACAGGCCGGATTCACACAGTTCCCCTACCAGGATTTAATTGTCCAATATATCCTGGAAATCCAGCTTATTTCACTAAAGGTTTACAGTCTTTATTAAATTCTGTGTAAAACTTGGGGTTCACTTCCCAAAAGTTTCCTACAAATGCCACAAAAAAGGTAACTTTTTAAGTTTTTAACTTTAAATCTACATTTCAGAATGGATTGAGAACAGCCCTGAAGAGAATTACTTGGGGGTGCTGGCTGATGAAAAGCTCAGCATGAGCCAGCAGTGTGCACCTGCAGCATGCTGCAGCAGGTCAAGGGAGGTGATTCTTCCTCTCTGCTGTTATGAGACCCCACTTGGAGTGCTGCTTAGAGCTCTGGGGCCCCCAGTGCAAGAGGCATATGGACTTGCTCGAACAAGTCCAGAGGAGGGCCATGAAGATGATCAGAGTGCTGGAGCACCTCTCCAATGAAGACAGGCTGAGAAAGTTGGGCTTGTTCAGCCTGGAAAAGAGAAAGCTCAGGGGAGACCTTAGAGCAACCTTCCAGTGTCTGAAGGAGGCCTAAAAGAAACCTGGAGAGGGACTTTTTACAAAGACATGTAGTGATAGGACATGGGGAAATGGCTTTAACCTGACCGAGGGAAGATTTAGATTAGAGATTGGGAAGAAATTCTTCTCTGTGAAGGTGATGAGGCCCTGGCACAGGTTGCCCAGAGAAGTTGTGGCTGCCCTGTCCCTGGCAGTGCTCAAGGCCATTTTGGATGGGGCTTTGAGCAACCTGGTATAGAAGGGTGTCCCCGTCCATGGAAGGGGGTTGGAACTAGATGATCTTAAGTTCCCTTCCAACCCAAACCATTTAATTATTTAACTCAGGACAATGTTCACACCTGCCACCTGAAACTGTTGAATTCAGAATTCATTACAAGCCCTAAGTACAACCGATGTTCCTTGAAAGGGCTGCAAATATTCTGAACAAGCCATGACCCAGTTTTCAGCACAGTTGTGCCAGTACAAACTATTTTTGTGTTCAAATAAAAATAACAAAAAGGCACATTTTTGCATAGTTTCAGCACAAAATCGAGGGGGCAGAAGGGGAAGAACTGTGGGCTGAGATGAGTTTCACTTTACAGTTTTGGAACAACCAAAACTTAAAGTAAAATTAAAATGGTGAGTGCATAGAACCACAGGAACCAAAACCAAAGAAAAAGTTGGAATGGAATGTTATTACAGCTTTTATATCTATCAGGGTAGCTAGGTACCATCTGGCCCCTATTGCAATAATATTTGAATAATATATTGTGTTGTGATTTTTACATGCAGTTCTCACCAGTGAGGCTGTTACTGGGATAGTGTGCTCAGTTCTGATATCCACACTTTAAAAAAGATACTGAAAAATCATGTATGACTGAGGAAAGCAATGTAAGACTGAATCATGGTGTGGAAAATTAGTCCTAGAATGACAGAAAAGCTCAGTTGAATTAACTTATTCGAGAGAATTTAAGTATATGACCTGCTAATGGTTTGTTAACTATTATCATGTGATTAACTAAGAAGACTTGATAGTGGTTTTGTTGATTTTTTTTAAGTAAAGAAGATAATAATAAAAAAAAAGAACTAATAACTAGAAACTGAAGCTTGACAAATTGAGAATAAAAATAACGTGCATCTTTTGGAATATGAAGATAATAACAAGCAATTTACAAGTGTTACGGTGAAATTATTGTCCACCTGAAGTCTGAATAAAAAAGAAATGCCATCAGCTATTTTTCCTAAATCCGTCAAAAGGGGCTTAATACTAAGGTTATTAAGAAAAGATTTAGAATAAGATTGTGATAACCTCACTCACAATGTGATGAAAAACAGAATGGAAAAATTCCTATAAATGTCAGTATATGAGATCAACAGATGACAATGCAAGTTGAAATTTTCTATTCCTCTGAAATTCCTAATTTATTGTGTTTTTTTCATTCTGGTCTAAGTACTATCAAAGTTAATAAAATTTTCCTGCTGACTTGAAAAGTCGTAGTGTAAATTAAATTTGAGTACTTCTAAAAATTTTACCCTTAGTGCCACAAAAGCTGACATTTCACAAGAAGCTGATTTTCTCTTTACATTCTTTTAATAATAAGTTCTTTAAGTAATAAAGATTCTAATAATAGTTTTTCCATACTTTCACTTTGAAAACAAAATAACAATGCAAGAAGCCTTAGAAAATAATATTTAAAGCCATGCTTCTTGCAGCATTATTTTTCCTTCCAAAAATATTCTAGTTCATATTGTTTACTAACTGCCATGAGCAGAAGTAGGAGAAACCCCTGTTTTATCCATCACTGAAATACAACCCTCATTAAGTGCAGCACAACAAAATTTCATAGTTGTTTGTTCATTTGAAATTAAGAATTTGAGGCAGTTAGCTCAATTAACAATCATTTTGCAAGAATATGCTAATTATTTCCAACTTGACTTTTTTTTTACTGAAAAACGATTTAGAATTTTACTCTTGCTTTCCTAGAATGCAACAGTAATAACTCAAAGCCAAACCCTCAGCTACTGTAAAAGAGGTGCTCTGCATCATCAGCAGTTGAGAATATTACATCTATCTGAAGCTAGCGCATAAAAGCTCTTTAGAAAAGGCTGTTAGTGACCCAGTTTTAGACTTAGCTCCTCAGATTTAAGATGGTTTTCTCTGTATATGTTGCAATGAAACTAATGAAGCTACTAGAGGTTAACATGGGACAATGATTCAAGTTATACAGTCAACTGAACAAAAATTCCTCTCAAATTAGTGGGAGTTCTGCTTAGTTGACAGACTCAGAATTTAGCCTCATAATAGAAGGCTCTACTCTAATTAAGTTATTCAGTTTTAGCCCTAAGCATTCATCTTCCTCAATAGAGTGTGCCAAGAAAACTAAAAACTAAGCGGCACAGAAGCAGCATTAAACTTTAACAATGCTTTGCACTGACATGAGGGAATCTCAGAGCTACTTAGAAACAATGGCATGATCTGCAACTGGAGCCAGGGAATTTACAATATATGAAACTTACAGATGTGCTTTTCATTGGGACCATCTTCTTGTTATTGCATGCTGTTCTCATGCCTCATGCTTCTATGCATAGTTCTTAACCTAACCACCGAAATCTCACTGAAGTTGCTGTTAGTTACATGCCAAAAGTTGTAAATGCCCAGCTGGAAAGTTAGCTGTTTATTTCTTACATATTACTCAATTGCAGTTAATATATTTCTACCATTTTAATTTAAAACATAATTTATTTAATTGAACTGTATGCTAACATTACTGCTTTGGACTCAGTTCACTGAAGGCTCAAAATTTGTCTAATATTTATTATGTAGATAGACCTCCAATTCAGTTGGTCCATAATACACAACACAAAAGAAAGAATGACAATATTACCTGTACACAGACGTCAGATGTAGTTTAAAGCCAAAAATAATACTTTAAAATCTCTTAGAAACAATTATTTTCTTTTTGCAAGGATTTTTTTCCTTATGTCATGGGTTCAGCAGTGGCAGTCATTTTTCTCCTTCTTGGTAGTTGGTGCAGAACTGTGTTTTTAACTTGTGGCCTGTGAACAGTGCTGATAACACCAATGTTTTAGTTACTGCTTAGTACATTTTGGTC
>JAOEHY010014721.1:0-18006 GCA_025447955.1 Psilopsiagon aurifrons
AATGGGTTGCCCAGGGAAGTTGTGAATGCTCCATCCCTGGTGGTGATCAAGGCCAGGTTGGACATAGCCTTGGGTGACATGGTTTAGTGTGAGGTGTCCCTGCCCATGGCAGGGGTGTTGGAGCTAGATGATCTTAAGGTCCTTTCCAACCAAAACTATTCTATGATTCTATGATTATTCTGAGGTATTTAGATTTGTAGGGCCAATGAACAGCCAGTTTTTTCTTGCCTGTCACCTTATCAAACTTTTCACTGAAATTAGAGATGATTTGGTTCTGCAACAAGCCCTGGACTGCTTATTACACCATTTACCAGAAAATGAATGTTAATTGAAGACCTCTTGAGCCTTCAGTAGTTGATGACGCAATGTCCTGTCAAACAAGATAGAGTATATCATGGCATCAACTCTCTTTTAACTTTAATCCTCACATCCTGTGAGCAGCAAGATCGACCAGTCCTTAGAGAGACTCAGCCCCGGCTTCTCTTTGTGTCCTACCAGTGACCTTTGCCATGTACTCGAAATCTTTGTGCTTCTTAGGTTACCTGTTCTGCCTACTTAGGAGATAAGGTCTGCTGAACAATTATGTGACTGGGTATCCTAACATTTCCCTTAAGCCTTAAAATCTCTATGCCAGATATTAAACATATTTCTTTCTATTTTAACATAGTCTACCTTCTTAAAAGTGGCTGTGATTTAAAATTAGACCCTGCAAGGAGCAGATCATGGTATTCTGTCTTTATTACGATAAGAGGTTACCGACCCTTCAGTTGCTGCCCTGCTGGGATTTTTGTAATGTCCTGGCATGTGAAAAGGTCATTTTTTTCTTTGTTTTTGGCCCCATGACTTTCAGAGTAGATTTCTTTTGATGCTTATAAATAAATGCTATATAAAAGCTGGTTTCAATCTAGGATTGCCCTTTTCTGACTAAAGGAAAATGAAGGCTAAAGCTTATCTGAACACCCAAGACAGCTAACATTTGACTAAGGCAAATAAAAACCATCAGTGAAGTCTTAGAATTCAGGAAGAAATTTGGTAAGGATTAAGAAATTCCTTTCTAAAGTTTAGGAACATTTTATGAACATGCTGTTTAACCTAAGAATACTGTGGAACAGTGAGTCCACTGAAACTAGTAAAGTCTATGCAAGGAGCGACGTGAAGCTTGGCACGTAGCAACCATCTTTTCAATCCTAGAATGGAATTGACCATTTCCAGTAAGGGATGATGCTCAGAGGCCATAACTCTGATTAGCTACAGGGGATGAGGTCGGTTTGAGGAGGAGGACAGTGGCAAGCAACAGCAGAAACTGTATTAAGGAACAAATGCAATTCAAATCCTTTTTGCCAATTTATGTTAAATTTGGTACATGTTTCCAGTTAAAAGTCTAAGCAAGTGATTAAACAAACTAAGAATTCTGCTACTGTATTAAAAAAAAAAAAACCAGCAAAACCAAACCAGAGTGTTTTGAGCTTTTAGTTTGAAATGTTTCTCCACACTCATCAATCAAGCATCAAACTAAACAAGGATTGACAATCAGAAGATCAGCATGAAACAGTTTTTCCTCTAATCTTTTCCATTTTTTTTCTTCATGCAAATAGAATCCCAGACTCACAACAGATCTCTAATTATGCCACGATTCTTCATGCTGTAATACACAAATGAATCATGTTGTTGCTGATTTGAAACTTGAAGAGCTCACTTGAGGAAAATTGGGCTCCTGATAAACAGATTTACAGCCTAACACTGTTCTGAGCTTCTAATAAATAGAATTATAACCAAATACTCTGGAGTATTTTACAGCTTTCCTTTCAAAGGTTTCAGAATGATTTTCTAAGAGCAATAATAGAACAATCCTAAAACACAGTTGTGAGATACTTGTCTACATAAAAAGTTAGTACTTGTCAAGGCGAAGTAACTGACTTGCTCAAGGTCAGAGAGCAGACCCAGAGGAGTGGGAAGAAGCCAGTCGCTATGCCTTTGCCATTAGATGAGTCTGCTCCTCAGGCTGTGTCCAGCACTGGCCTGGGGTAGTTAAAAAGGCACTGTATGAAGGTGCTGGGTGGTCAATTAGCTGAAGCAATAAAATGCTCCAGTTGTGAACTTTGCAATTGTCCTTAATTATGCTGAGGTTAGGATTGATATTCTGAGGCAAAATGTTCTGGGTGGAATTTTACTAGTTTTATGTCAAATCTCTTAGGGCCACAGGAGTTGAGAGAGTTCCTCATTATGAATTTGAGTTGTTTCCAGACAATTTCAGATAACGCTGCTTTGAACTGATTTTTTTTTTCCTCCCCAGTGTAACAAGACTGGTTTAAAGATGGGGAACTGAGGCACAGAACAAGAGGTCACTCTGGACTGAATTCTGGTCTCCTCTGTGTGCTCTGTCAACAACTACACCATGCTCTGTCACTTGGTCATGTTTTCTATCAGTTCTGCTACCTATGCATAAAGACATAATACAGGAAGATTAATATTTTTCTGAGTTATAAAGCCTCTAAATATGAAGCCAGCAACCAACTAGGGCAGCCTGTTCAGATCCATTATCCATAATATATTGAGGTGTGAAAGAATTTACCAGTCCTTATGTATGGACCTAAAAAATATCAAATTCAAAGGCAACAATGGCCAAGAAAAAAGTACATACTAGCATGAATGAAGTAGAATCAAAGAGAACTCTTAGCCTAAGAAAGGCAAACGAGAACAATACATATAGCTGATGCATACTCTACAGTATCAGAGAAGAATGGAGATATTCACAAAAGCTAACCTAAGTCTACTGAGGCTAATGAACAAGACACTTTTTATTCTTTAAGCAGAGAGATATATTCCTCTCCAGGGTGATTTCTAGCAGAAACTTAATTTAGCCATTATTATGAAGGCAACCAAGGGAGATTAGTTAGCCTTTGTAACAGTCTTGTCTCTTGCTATATATCTGCTACAGAATTTTATGTCATGGGGTTTTATTAACTTCTTTTTAATACACCAGTTCAGTGATTCTGGAGTAATGTTTGCACAGTTCTACAAAACTGTCCTTATTTCAGCCCTCTTACATTTTACAGGAAAATACAAACGTATGAAACAAGGAGTCCACAGCCTCCTTCCTCAATAGATCTGCACACCCTGTTCCCAGAAGAGAATTCCGCTGCAGCAGCCCAAGTGGAGCATCAGCAGCATTTTGCCATGACAGCTTTCAAACCAGGGGCCCTAGAGATTTTAACAGAACAGTAGAAGTGAAAATCATTAATTTTAGGAATATCCTAGAATTAGACATAAGACATCATCTTACCCTTAACTAGCAGGGAAGCATGCAGGAAAACTCAGATCAATTTTATTCCCCAGGTGATCTAAAAGCCTGACCAGAATCTGGAACTTGTTTAGTCAACAGGAGTGCTGCTCATTCGAACACGGTCAGAGTTGCACCCTCTGAATTTGGGCTCAACATTGGAAGAACGCTGTTCAGATTTTCACATTTGTTTCTGCCTGTCTGTGGTTAGGCAACACTAAAAGTTTCTAACTTTTTTTTTCTTTCTTTTTTTCTTTTTTTTTTAGAAATGAAACTCAGCGATGGAACAAAATGAAGTGAGCTGTGCTTCTTGGTATAAAACCCACTGAACATATATCCTACTAAGTCAACCAAAAATACACACTCATAAAATATGACAGCCTGCAAATAACCCAGGGATACTATAGGCCACTACCGATCAAAATCACTTGCAGGCAGCTTTTGATTTCGTTTTGCTCTAATCCTACAAGAAGGTTTGTAGGTCTTCTTAAGCTTCTGTTAATGACACAACCTTGAATCAAAGTGACTTTTCTGACCCTGCAATAAAATTACATGGGAAGATAATCACCAATCTGTTACAATGTTAATACATTAAATCCTTTACAGCCTGTTCTGTTAAAATACTGTAGAATTGTCAATGCATCACACAAACAGATGAAAAATATAGACAAAAATGTTAACCACAAACAAAAAATGCATCTGAAACTTGTCTTCTAAATGTAAGAGATTCTGTGAACAGCTCTAGATACAGAAACAGATCTTTTGAGAGCAAGGGCATGTAAAGAAATACAGTTTTTAACATTTCTATTATTGAAATGGAAAGTACATTTGGGAGCTTTTTCCAACTTCTATTGCAACCTCATTCTCAAAAAGACTGCCATTATGAAATCAGGTAGCAGTACAATTAATTACATAGCCTTTAATGTAAAGACTATTGCAGCCATTACCCACACTTTTCCAGTTCTGCAATATAGATACGTTTGCAGCGCAATTTCAATAAACAGTGGTATATTCTTTCAATATTACCCTTTCCCTTCAAATTCCAAACCAAAATTGTGATCCTAAAATTTGAGAGCTGAAAGATAAAACCAAGCGTCTTGAGGAAGGAGAATTTGGAGAAGATACTTATCTTTGTGACAAGTTGAAATATGGCTATAAACACAAGATAGAAAATTGGGTTTACTTAAAAAGGGCAAGAACAATCCACCTCAGGCATTAAAATGAGTTATGCTAGAAAAAAGTGACTTACCTTGTTGGAAAAGGCACTATCTAGAAAGTTTTTCTGCAACAGCAAATAGCAGCTTTCTAAGAGATAAAAATGGTGATTCAGATGTCACAGGAAACTGCATATATGCGTTTTGTTGGCTTATTCTTTGGAATAAAGAAAATTAATCCTCATCTCATTATAGAGGAAACCCCAGTCTTCCCATAAATTAATGAGCCAATTTATAAAATTAAAATAATTGCATCAAAAAAAAGTGTGGCATCTATTCTGCTACACAAAATTCCAAAAAAGAAAACCAAAAGGTGCAGAATTCTGCATCTAATTTAATCAGCAGTTTTGTGTGTGAAGGAAAAAAGTTCCTGCTTTCTTGCTCAAAATGTTAAAAGAGGTACCTTGTATACTATCACATTTAAGCATTATCAAATAAAGGAATAATGAGAAAGAGTCTCAATACTTACATTTGGTTTCAAGCTGCTTCTCTTGGTAACTTGTACAGCAAAATAAAGGAAGAAATAATTACACTTCTTCACAGAAACAAGCATTCATCAAGTCCAAAAGAAACAGAAGAGTTTGCCAGAGCTATTTGAGGGTCCCATCAGAATTTGGCTGGATGGAGGAAGGCTGAGGGTCAGTTTGTTTCCCTTAGACCTCATGACACGCAAATAGCTGGCTGTCTCACCACTGAATCAAATCATTCTTTGACATATCGTGTTTACAATTGCAAATACCAAGTAGAAGGTTCTTAAAGAAACATATTTCAGACAGTTGTCAAAAGGAAAAAAGGCATTTCTGTTTAAAACACTAAGGAATCAAAAACCCCAAGCCTCAAACTATTTAGTACTAGGAGAAAAGAAAAAAAAGATGGATTGTCTTTATCCCCAGATATCTTTGGTCCACGCATGATGAATCCAAAAGATGTTACGTAGGCTTACATCAGAAAACACAGAGAAAAGTCATGATTACTTAAGTCTGATTGTTATGTACAGGAAATGGGAGTCAGGGAGAAATTTCAGCCAATTTCAGGGACCCAGCAGAACTCTAACACTGCTAAAACAGTTTCCAGGCTGTAATAATTTGCCACTCTTCCAGCAGGTAAGAAGCTGTTCATACGGTGTTAACCATCAGAGAGGCAGTGATGGCCTCCTCTAGGTTCTCAGTATTTCTCAGTTCTGGCCCTCTTCGAATTGCAGCCATCTCTTTCACTTTTTGCTTGGACTGAACAGGAACCGGCTGACTTTCACAGACAGTCTACTGCATGCATGGAGTACACAGAAGTCTTTATACTTTGCATAAGACTCTACTCAGACTTTTAATCAATCACAGCTGAAAGTAAGGATATTGTGTCCATTTAAAAATGCAGGCTGAAGTTAAGGAGAGTGAAAAGGATGGCTGCTTGGGGTATGAACAACGACAGACCTCCAGGCAGACTTTTAAACATCCAAGAGCCAATAGATCTGAATCATTTAATCTATAATGTCAAGTGGGTGGAAGCTGTTTTGTACCACAGATAGAAGAAAGAAGGAAATATTTAAATGTTTTAAAGATGCATTATGTTTCCTGAAGACTTTGGTAAAATTGCTAAATCTGGACATATTCTGGAGGTTATCTGTGTCTAGGTGGTATCTTGAAATGAAGACTGATCCTCTAATTATTATTGCTAAGAGTTGACATTTTATATTTTTTGTTGTCTGGCTTACTAAACTCTGCAGAGTTATTTTGTCATAAACTAGATTGTACTAGTTTTTCTTATTTCTATGTGAGCTATAAGCTTTATTTATACCAAGCACCTTACAAATCAGGGATTTTTACAGATTGAAGGCAGGTTAGATGTGAATTTGAGTCCAGAATGAGAATCATGAATAGCTTCCTCTTGCCTTTACTTCTAAAAAGAGAAAGAACAGTTCTTGACCACGTACCTTTTGAAGTTCACAAATCAGAGAGACAAAAAAGCATTACCCAAACCAATCTGTCAAGAGCTAATGAAACTTCAAAATACTTCTAATGCAATACATTCTTTCCAGAAAGGAGGTTCAGACACCTCCTCCAGCATATCATTTTCCTTAATCTTCAAAGACTATCCTAAAATTTGTCTAACTGCATAGATCACAACTATGTTAATAGAAGACGTCCCCAGAGAAGCATTTAAAACAGAATTGGAGGTTTTGCCAACAGGTGCAAATTGAGTACAACTGAAGAGGTCAACAAAAATCCTGCTGCTTCTTCAGTGTATCAGGTGATGTCTCCTACAGTTCTCACATCTCCTCCTGAAATAAAATCAAGCTTATTTCATCTGTCCCCACCAGGCACTATGTGTCTTGACCTAGCTTCTTCATATTGAGGACTTAGGAAATCCATCAACCAAATGGTGGTTCTCTTTAAACTACACAAGTTGCTATTCCCAATTCAGCTTAAAAGTCATTCCTTAACAATTCCCAAGAAAATAAATAACTTGTTGTTTTCCTGAGAAAACATCTTTGGCATTTACTGAGTATGTTCTTTGGGCCAGCAGAGAAAGGAATTCTGCGCTCAGTATCCTGTTTATTCAAAAGCCTCAGATAATTACTATTTTCTATGTTTAAAGTACAATCATTGTTTAAAAAGTTCAAGTAGCATACATTTGGAGATTCAAAAAGCACTCAAGGGAAAATCACAAGATGCCTTCTTCTCATATTCCTCCCTAAAAATCCACTTTTGGCTCCTCCTGAAGACACAATACTGGGTTACACAGACGTTCAACCTGACCCAGTATAGTCACTCTTGTGCCTTCTGCAAGAGTACTAAACTTCCAAATAAAAACTCCCACCCAAACCTACCCCAGTTTCGTAGAGATTTCTGTTTTCTCAGCCGAACAAAAATGTAAATGTTACTCATTGGAAAAAAAAAAAAAAATAAATCATGGAGCAACCACTGCAGGAGTAGCCTACCCATGAGCCTACACAGAGAAGTACTGTAGTTTTATCTGACCAAGCTGTAGGATGGATTCATGCAGACAACAAACCCCAGTGCTATTAATTAGAAACTTCTGCCAATTTCTTGTTTTTTTTAAGAAGCTGTGAAACAAGAGAATTGGACAGAAGGCTGCAAGTCCTAACAGAGCAACAGCTTATTTCCAGCAGACCTGCAAATAACCAAATGATCAGCTATGGAAGTCACATTTTGCCACTTAAAAAAGGGCAAGGAAAGGCCATTGGTGTGAGAGGTATTATTCTACCTATGGCTAATGCCCTCATTCCAATTTGCTGAGAGCAGCACCAAATGAGGCTAGATCAATGTTTATAAATAGTTGTGTATATATGCATACATGCATACATATATATGCATACATGCACATATACATGAGCTTTTTAAGTCTATAAAAAAACAAAGGTGGTGTTTAAATACCGTAGGTAAAGAGCATGAGAGGCTGAGACTGAATATTTGAAATCAAAGTAAGTGCGTTAATTTGTATACGTTGTAGTACCGTCAAAGGGCAGTTTTGTTTTGTGAACTGAACACCTGATTTCTAAGACAATTCCTCCCAGGCAGAAAAAACGCCCTATGAATTAGTACAATATTCAGGAAATTGAGAATATCCCTTTTCTTTCTGTTTCAAAATACTTCTGCATGATAAACTGAAGACTGATTTTCCACAGCTAAGAGGCAACAAAAGTATCTGCAAAGGTTTTCCAACTTTGTCTCCTTGAGTTCTGTCAGTAGTCAGAAGATATTGCTGAATTTTAGTGCTTCCCATGTATCTACTTAGAACAATATTTATCATCCTTTTAACATTAGCTACAATACAAAAAGTCTAACACATGATGTAGTACATTTTATAAGAAGTCTATTATTATTGCAGCATAAACCAGTATCGAACAAAAAACCAGGGATGCTTAGAATGGCATGTTAAATCAAATGGTGCGTTTGCTCATTGCTCTTTGAAAGATCCAAGTTTCAAGATGATCAACCACTGATTAAATAAACAGAATGCATTTCAAATACTTAATCATTTAATGTTATTAAAATACTTTCATATTTGCATATAGAATGTCATGTGGTATATTATTTACAAAATAGCTCAATGTCATATAAAATTGTTTACATTCAATATAGGAACTTAGTAATTATTTTAGGTAAATACCAAGAAACTGAACCTATTCCCTGTATGGAAACTTTGTTTCTTAAACAAAGTTAAACAGCCTGAATATTTTTCATCTCTTACTTTACATTGTCTTCTACTGTCAGCCATGACAGCCTCCAGCCAAGGAAAAAACCCAACTACCTTTACTTCTGCCTTACAACTGGCAAACTGTTTTGCCTTACATCTGGTAGAAGATCAGCACCGCTGTGAACACTGATAAATGGCACTGCCTTTTACAGATGTATAAAATTCAATTTTTTTACCTTACCAAAATTATCTTAACCTTGTTTTAACAGTTACTGAGCTTCCATACTTGGCCTCTTTAACTTTCTTTTATTGTGATTTCAGGTTTTGATGTATTTATGATTTAGCTTATAGAATACATGAACTGCTGGAAAACAAGTATTTAAACAGAGTAGGGCTTGCACAGAATTTACTTTCTTTCAGCATCAGAGAATTTTGGCAAGGATGGGTAAATGACATTTCTAGTGAAAAGAACTCTGTCTTACTATTCAAACTTGACTTTACCCAAACCCCTGAAATTACACACATAAAATCAACAGGCATTACTGAAGTAATGCAACTACAATCTCCCCTGTTTGAAAATCAGCTTTTCTTAAATCTATGTTAGCAGCATATCTGATGTACAAGAATTGTGTAATTAATAGTGACAGAACTCTATTTTACACATTTTTCCACTTCCCTGAAGACAAAAAGCACAGCTCATGTAAAAATAAGGCTGGTAAAAAACTCAAGGGAAACACTTCAGGCAGTATTTTGGTCTATAAAGTTTATGTAGAAAGATCATAAACTGAATTCTTTTAATGAAACTCAGCATAAAACAGAATACTGCAAGTTTTCTCAAGGAGCTAACAGAATGCAATACTTCTAACTGCTATGGGAACTGGACTAAGAACTCAAGAAGTCCGCTGAATGAACATACAGCATGTAAAATATGGCAGGCATAACAGTTTATCCACTCCCAAAATACCAGTGCAAACAGTTATCACCTCCTCTTTTCAAATCACGTTTGAAATGAGCAGCTATTATGGACATTAACACAACACATTAATAGCATGAGTATGCTGATTTTCATAACCTTTCAGTACATTTAGAAACTCACATTAATACTGGATTACTTCTACTTTAGCAACATACACTTGTATTCAACGTTTTTTACTGTTGCGGTCCATGGAACCAAAGCAGAAACATCAGCTAATGATATACTAAAGTAGTGATGGCCTTTCATAGTAGGCAGAGCATGTCAAAACTAATATTTGAAATTGAGACATATGGGCTTAAATACACTTATATGCAATTCTTAGATCACTACAAATCCAAATTAGAGAAGTAAAACCATAAGCTTGTGCATGTATGGAACAGAATACACTGTTATTTGAATAAGCATTTCTTGAGGCCTCACATGAAGATGCTAATTAAAACCCATTAATTTCAACCTAAAGTGTCCAGAACTGTACTACAGCTGTGTACACTGTATGTACATTAATGGGTTTTAATTGTACATTGTACATAGCTGTACTACAATGTGTTACATGTGCCATATGTACACTGTAGTAGTACATAACAATACTTTATTTACCATCATCACCCAGCTGTAATTTGCCATTGTTAGAAGCTAAACTTTAAAGTTTGCCAAGCATCTTCTGCTATCCTTTCCTTCAGGATAAGAAAAAAACAAAAATCTGACTGAATTATGGATTTGGATGCACCAAATAATAATTTTATTCCTCTGTTACAGAAGAATTCCTAGGTCTGAGAACAAGGTCTTTGACAGAGGTAGTGATTTCCTGGAGTTCTTTTCGAATGGCATCTGCTTCTTCCTCTTTCAGGTTATCTGTTGTGTCACTGTCTCCATGTTCAGTTTTCTTAGTCTGGCTGATCAGCTGTTTCACTACTAGCCCTTGGTATTTTACTAACAGAGAATGCTGATCCTAAGGGGAAAAGAGAGAACAAACCAAAGGAAAGCAAATGTTACGGAGAAGATACCCCGAGCTTTAATTTAAGGTAATTTTTTTTAAAAAGCATTCTCCCCTTCTTGCCCTAAAGAGGGTAAATATATACATAAATATATCTTTCTCTAAAACTGAACTAGAGAAGTTTAAAAAGCAACCATGCTCTAGCTGGGAGGAAACAGAATGTAAGATTTTTCAGTTGCAAGACTTATAATACCTTCCAGTTGACAGCTGTCTCTGTGGTTAAAGGCAAAAGCTGCAGTACTAGTAACAGGTTGATTTTTAGTTTTATTAAAAAATATTGAAGACAGATCCTTGAAATGATAGGTTTGAAATACAATCCAGATTAGCAAAATTGCATATTCTGTAAATAAAATAATGATCAGACATGAAACACAAAGATGTCAGTCTTATGCAGCAGAAACAGTATAAGGCACAACTTCAATGTTCTGTCATAGAAACAAGGTACTTTCCCCTTAAGAAGCTATAAAGGAATACCTCTGGGATCTTGTCACTTAGGAAATTAATGATCTGTGGTACTGATCTTCCTGGTGCATGAAGCATACAGTGGGTTGAAAATTGAAACAACAGTACTGATGTCAGGTGCAGAACAAGAGCTGGATCTTCTGTGACTTTAAGCTGTTCAATCAGAGCTTGTCTATGCTGAAACAGGACTTGCCTGAGGAACAGGAATACATTATATAAAAATATTTCTGTCCTATAGCAATTGATAATATACTCTAAACCATCTAACTTCAGTTTATTTAATTTTCTCTTCTGACCAGTTCTATGTAAAATTACACACTAAAAAATAAACCAAAAAAACACAACAAAACAAACTAGCACTGGTGTAGTTCAGATTTTGAAAGCCCCCTAGGGAATTTATAAACTATGTTGTAGTAAGTCAAGTAAATTAGCTAAATATGAACTCCCCCCACCTCCTCCTCCCATGGAATTAGGACTGCTAGACTTTGCATTTTTCAGTTAAACAATCTGAAAAGAAAGACTGTCTCTTACACATTCTGTGTGACTGCTACCACAGTAAGCACCTAACATTTGTCCAGCAATACAGCTACATTTCAGACTATGCATAGAATAAGTAAAATTAAGGTACCTTTCTTTCTTTTTGTCTCCTTTTTTCACCATAATACCACAAATATCCACTGCAGAATCAAGGCATGAAAGAAAATCTTCTACACTCTATTAGAAAATGAGATAAATATTTAAACTGTGTTAGCAGATTATAAAAAAGTTAACTACTGTTCATAATTAATCACACAGATGACTGTGAATACATTTGGAATATGCTGTGAAAGAAAATAGAAAGTAAAAAGTATTTAGTAGAAATTAATGCTATTCCTTTTCCAATAGTTCATATACTTAAATACTAAACCAAGTTTTAATCCACTAATCTTAACAATGTAATTAAAAAAGGAATATATGTTCTACAGTTATTTACAGATATGTTTTTTCTTAAGAAACATCAGTCTGGTCTTTCGCATACAGTAAGAAATTACTCTGCTTTGTACTCACACTGCTGATCTCATTTTTTTTTTTTTTCCCCCTAAATATCCAGGGTTTTACTAGTTATGAGATACATGGGGCAAGAATTGCACATTCTCTCTCAGCTTTTACTTTCCTCACCTGCACTTTAGAGATACACTGGATTTCACCTGGAAGCGAAAAGCTAGGTGATTATGTAAATACAAGAATAACCTCTGAAATCTAAGAATTCACAGGTATGAAAATGTACTCACTCTCACTGACTTACAAAAATTCAAAAGATTATTTTGACTTCTTCCTTCACAGCAGCAGCAATGTACTACATGCTCTATGTTAGCTGTTTATTAGCATCGTATCAGCAGAAAATCTGAACTCAGATTCTGGATCACTTTACCTTGCCATTCAGAGAAGTATGCAGTTTAATTAAAGGGTCTTTGGTATCTTCTGGAAATTTACCTAAAATCTTTGTCTGGACCTGTATGAGACAAAAATTAAAATAATCTGTAATATTAATTATCATTTTAGCTGCATTTACACATAAGATAATAAAATATTAAATAAACATTACTGATCTACTTGAGTCTGTTAAAAAGGAACTGCTATCTGTGTACCTCACTTGTGACTGCAGAGTAATTTTCTGTTGTCATCATTGAATCAGATGCTAGGAAGTTGAAAATAAGATTTGTAATATCTGTACAGACTGTCTTCAACAGATGCTTGGCAAGGTTAGTCTGAGTCTCATCTGTTAAAAGAGGTAAGAGATTAAAAGTTAACTTACGTGATTCTTATGAGTTAAGTAGGCACAGCACTTCGTAAAAAGTGGAGTCTTACCAAGTATGAGTAGTATGAGAAAGTTATCTGGATACCTGAAGCTAACATGCCTCATTTGTAATTGCTTATTGAACATTCTTCAGCGAAAAATGTGAGCTTTCAGGTCTCTAAGAGTATTTTAATGTGTTGGTACTATCTCAAAAGGTGCACTTGCATAAGCAGTAAAGTAGTCCTTGTACAATCCTCCTGAACCCCTAATGAACAATCACTGCTATTCATCAACAAGTAAAAAACTAAAAGTCTACAGGACAAGCAGTTGAACAGAAGAGCAGGCACATGACTATAGCACTGAAACAGTTTTTAGGAAAAAGAGGCTACAGAACACATGTACGAGAACAGAAGCTAATGAGAAATAATTCCATTTATTCCTAAACATAGGAATATCAGGTTTTCTTGCTGTTATTTCCTTCTATTATAAGTTTTCCACAGGAAAAGTTCTACATGAAAGCTGAATACAGCAGAGAATCTTGGAAATGTCTATAATATTTTCCTAATGCTACTTTTCTGTCACAAAATATAGCTAAAGAAGACATCTTACAAAGTATCCCACTGCAAATGACTCTACACCTTTTAGAAAAGCTGCCCTCAAGGAACAGCTGCTTTCAGTACCAAAACTAAAAGAGTTTTTAACAGGGGCTTCTTAGAAACAAGACAGTATCTGAATTTTTTATTAGTGGCACAGGTGACAGAACAAAGGAAGCTTACTCATTTTGCACTCCAGCATAAGGTCAGTGTTAGGCAGAGTAAACACATCTCTAAGTTTTCCCTTTTAAAATGGTTGCTCTTCTTTGACCTTGAATGTACATTCTAGAATAAATTCAACACCCCTGAAGGAGCATATTCAGTTTTTAATATGTATATGCATTGTACCTGTGAAATGCTTTGTTCCCTTTTCGAATAACCTAATGTTGTTGTACAAGTTTGAGAACTCCTCCTGCAAGTCCTTCATAGTTTGTCTTCTGCTGGCTCCAGAAGATGATGTTGAAGATGTAAAAACAGAACGCACAACTTCCTGGTAAGTTTTTGTTAAAGGTCTTAGAACAGAGAAGAAAAAAATGGAGAAAAAGTGAACATCAGCAATAGAGACAGCTCTCTCATTACGCAGTAAGTGAATGGAACATGAATGCGACAGAATGGTGAGCTAAATAAAAAAGCAAATAATGGAAATCAGAAAAAAAGCACAAGGAAGCTAAAATGTACTTTTG
Organism: Psilopsiagon aurifrons; assembly: GCA_025447955.1. Classification (NCBI taxonomy): domain Eukaryota; kingdom Metazoa; phylum Chordata; class Aves; order Psittaciformes; family Psittacidae; genus Psilopsiagon; species Psilopsiagon aurifrons. The sequence goes on from JAOEHY010014721.1 coordinate 14,135, forward strand.
TAACTGCAGAAGTACTAATGGTTACAATATGTAGAGTATTTACATGTTTGCCAAGGTTTTAACTCGCAACAACTCCAAAATGCAAACTAGATACTTCCAGACGCAATGCTATTCAAAAACTCTTTCAGGGGCCTGAGGACAAATTTCAGATCAATGACAGCTATAAGAGGAGAAGACTTAAGCTGCATTAAAATAGCACAGGCCCTTCTAAAAATGCAGTTACCACTGTACTCTGACCACACATATTCACATCCTTTCTGTTGTATGAAGCATCTCTTAAAACTTTTTGAAAAAAATATCTTCTAAAAAAAGATATTCATCTTTGCTTAGATCAGTTTGCTGACCTAACTTATTACCCAGTTCATCAGGTACCAGCAGAGCCACAAGATAAGAAAGGTGAACACAGACCAAAGGCTGTACAGAAGATGGCACTCCTGAAACCCCACCATGGATCAGTGTAAGGGGGTGGAAATACAAGCATGAACTAGAAAATATGCTTGCTGACAAAGGGCACAGAACCACCTACTGCTGCTAAGCAGAAACATTATTTCCCATTACTGTGTCAGCACAGCTGCCTAATACATAAGCAAGTACATAACATAGAGCTGTGACATGCTTCCATCAGCAAAACATTTTTTTCTCAGCAAGAAAATGGACTGAAGAGAAGATTAATCTGAAGTGAATCGCAGAGTTTCTACCTCCAGCTGGATTACTGAAATTACCTGATTAGATGCTCAGCAAGTTCTGCAATAAGTTCTTCAGGACAATCCTGCATGTGGGTCTTTAAAACATCCTGAATTTCATCTCGTGACATGAAAGGGAACTCCAGCTGCTTATTCCTACCTGTAGTGGTCACGAGCAACGTTAAGAAAACTTTATACTTAGTTTTGCTGCATTTCCTCTGTGGCATAAGGCATTGAAATGCCTCCGCAGAAGATGAATACACATGATAGTTAATCTTACACATGAAAAACTGACAAAATATCACTTTTGATTGCCTAGAAGTTGTTTTCTGTAATAGACAACTTAAGTAGTAATTGTAGTCCCATTTCGAACTGCCTGGCCCATCCACTAATTTAGAAACTGACGACACCAAGACTAAGTAGATTTTTAAAATGCCAATGCTGAAAAGAATGCTCCAATTTGAAACATTTCATAGGATTGTTTTTTTTGTTTAGAGTCCACTAAGTAAGGTACACAATCACATAACAGAGGGTCTCCTAAGCTTAAGGTTACAGTATATGCAGCATGTAACAGGCTTATTCTGCCCACAAGGAAACTGAATGAATGGAAATCAATTACGTTCCTAGTAGTGCCGCATTAGCAATAAACAACATACAAAGCTATGCAAACTGATGGTAAGGGACCTTAAATCAGGTTTTGGAAGGGTTGTATTTATATACACCTGAATTTATCTTGGGATTTTGGCTCAAGCTACTTATTAAAATACAGCAATACAAGCATCAACAACAGTAAAACACACAAAAAAGGTGATTTAAAACTTTGTTTTGTATGCTCAGTGACTGAGCAGCCTTGAAAAATAACTTCATTTATATGAGAATTCCAGTAATCTGAGAGAAGTATCATACAAAATTAAGATGCTGTACTTCACAACTTCAAATATGTTTAAAGGTATTTCAGTCAGTAATAAAAGTCTAGATACTATATGTAAAATGGAAGTACACATTTCTTCATCTCCATTGAATAAAAGAAATAACACATAATTATGACTGTGCCACTCGCAACCAGTTTGCTGAAAGCCTAATAATGTATGTTTTAATTCTGAGGATGCCATCCATGTTCCTTCTCCTAACACTAAAGGCAGAGAAATGGGCTCAATAGGGAGCAATTCAATCTCATCCTATAATACACACCTAAAATGAGACAGATCAGCTCTTCGAAGTTCCTACCTTTCTCCATTACAAAGCCACCATAGATGGCTCAGACATAGATGTTTCAGGTAAACAAGACAAGCTCTAGTTTAAATATTAAAACTTTATTTTGACTGTATATTTTATCCCTATGAGGAAAACCATCAGTACCATTTCTTTGTTATGATTTGTTAATTTAAGCCTTGGACCTGAATGTGAACTTCTCCATTTATCATACACTATTCAGCAGGTGTTAAGAAACCAAGCATAATATTAATCCTGAAATCTAAGGCATTTCCTACATAAAATTAAATAATAAAAAGGGCTCTCATTTCCTTTACTTAAATTTCTATTTTAAAGACTAAGTTATACTTCTCAGTGAATATGGTATGTCTATTTCATTTAAACAGTGATATCATATCCATTGATACAATTCTAAGTAAAAGCATTCTCATGTTCTTTGGCATTTTACCTGACAGTGGGGAAAACAAGAGGTGTGAAAAATTGAGTGCTAAAAACATGTGAGTATGACTAGATAGTGCCCAAAATAAAAGGACAAACCTGTGCTAGTTGCTTGCAACTCTTCATCGCTGTCAGCATCTTTTCTTCCTTTCTTCTTGGTTTTCTTAATCTTGATCTCTCTAGCATTACCACCTCCTCCTCCTCTCACGCATCCACTGCCCTCTGGTGGAGAATTATTTGCTTAGTACACAGCAAAGTTGTAGCACTTAAAAAGTTCACAATATTAATATAATTTACCTGCATTACTTAATAATGCTGAATGAATGGAACCCTACAATCTGATTCTAAACATAACCTACAATCCATACCCCAGAATCTTAGGGCTGTAAGTTTCATTCTTAAGAAAAAAAGAGTAACTGAGTCACAGATTTATTTAAGCTAACATCATCAATAAACACGAGCACTAATCATACCTAATGTTCCTATATATCTTATTTTTAAAAGGCACAATATCTTTTTCCAGCTGAAAACAGATGAGATACCACTTTCCATAATGTAATGAGAGATTTTCTGTTGCCTGAAAATAGCGTCTTAGGCATTTAGCATTTTTATTCAGTGATGCTGAATAACTGAGCTTCTGAAAAAAATCCAGATAACTTTGTTAACTTGCAGAAAAAAATCTTATGTAGTAAGCATTTATCCAAAATATTCTTGAAAACATGCATTCAATTAAACAGAACACTAATTCTTTTTCAACTGTTCCTAGAAGACTAAAATGCAATGAGATGTTCCAGGTCTGACAAACATATCAAATTACTTAGTTCGTATGTCCTATAAATCCATGTATTCATACTGCAGAGTGGATCTCAATTTGCAATACAGTCTTTCTCCACAAGGTAAGCTGCTCTGCTGTTCGTCCCCCATTCCACAGCTTGTTCCCTTCTTTTTTCACGTGAAAGAAATTTCAGCTCCAGAATAATTGGTTCTATACATGCATGAAGTTTTGAGAAAGCAGTTCTTTTCCATTTAAATATAAGGTCCAGTATTTCACGTAACTACATTATGTAACAGTGGTATCACTCAAGAAAAGGAAATACCCCCTGCCCCCAAACCTAATTTCTCTATTTATACAGAGTGATTTAGGAATTTATTTCTCAAGACTATTAAGAATTATTTTCATTTTCATGGGTCCTTGAGAAGAAGAGCACAGAAGTACATCTACACTGTGTAATCAAAAGTGGCACCGAGGCCCCTGATCTACTGGTTTGGCCAGTCCCCAATGAGCAACTCAATCTTACGTGACCATACCACACACACTAACAAATAAACATGGATTCCTTGCTTCTAAGGACAGCTGCCTTCTGTTGGTATAACTCAAGACACCTTTATGGTACTTCTAAACCAGAAATTAATTCTTATGGATATAGCTCATATACATCTACACCGACAGACTAATGATAAGAAATGTTTGGATTATTTCTTAAAATATCTTCAGCAACAGACTGGAAGGCACTACCAGGCTACAAAATATCGTAACTT